>KL647291.1:2826143-2899544 GCA_000727475.1 Sarcocystis neurona | reverse complement strand
GTATATACACACACACACGTATATACACACACAGTATATACACACACACGTATATACACACACAGTATATACACACACACGTATATACACACACACATATATACACACACACGTATGTACACACACACGTATCACTCTCTCTCTCTGTCTCTTTCTCGCTCTCTCTCACCAAACGTGCACATATCAACTTTTCTCTCTCCGTCGCACGCTGTCTTTCTACGTGTGTACATATATACATAACTTAACTTTCTGTCTACATACACACATATCAGTTCCTGTCTCTGTATGCATATCTACGTGTATACACCTGCGTGCGTTTCTTTTTATCTCTCGTACGTCTACGCACACCTTTCTTCCTCCCCTTCCCCCTCTCTCTCTCTCTGGCTGTCTCTCTGTACATATATATACATACATATCAGTTGTATGTATCTACATATATATATAGAAGTATCTGTCTCTCTGTCTCTCTCTATATATACACATCAACATTCACGTTTTTACATGTGTACACAGTAGTTTCTGCCTCTTTCTCTGTCTCTCCGTCTACATATATACGTGTGAATTTCTATCCCCCTCCCTCTGTGTCTCCCTGTGCGTGTAGACGAGTTTTCGTGGAAACTTCTGCTGTCAGCGTTTCTTCGGATGCTGCTGTCTCCGTCTTCCTCCGCGTGTGTGCGCGAGAGTCTGGCGTTGACCTTCTCCCTATGTAAACGCTTTTCCCGCCTTTTCTTCTATTCCTTCTTCTCCTTTATCTTCACGCGCACCCTTCCTCTTCTTTTTCTTCGTTGTGTGTCTTGCTGTTTTTGTCCCGCGTCCTCTTTTCTGCGCCCCTCTCTGCTCCTTCCCCTCCGTTGCGTCCGCTGCGTTTCTTCCCTTCTCTCTCAGTCCGTCCACCCTTTCCGCTCTTTTCCCCCCCCCCCCCCGTGTCACGTGCGTAAACTTTTTCTCCCTTCTTTATCTTCTTGCACTCCCCTTTCCTTTCTTTTGTCCCGCTCGGGTCTGTGTCTCTCTTCCGCCTGTTCCCCCTCTCTGTGTTTCTGTCTGTGTCACTCTGGCGCGCCATATTCACCGTTGCTTCGCCCCCTTTTTCTCTGCGTCTTCTTCTTCGCCTCGTCTTCACCCGCCTCGCGGTCCTCCTCTCTTTGCTGCGGCACCCCCCTCTCTCCGTCTCCTGCACACCTACGCACAAACAGACGCACACACGCACACACAGGGAAAGAGAGAGAGTTTCTTCTTTTCGTTTGCTTCTTCAGAACTCGGCGTCCGCATGTTCGTGGGAACGAGGTCCTTCTGGAAGTGGTTCCTGTTTAGCGTGTACGTCTCTGCGGCAGTGGTCTACGTCCCCCTCTTCGGCCTCGCCTGGGGCCTCGCGTTCACACGCGACCAAGGCATCGTCTCTCTTTCTTTTCCCCTCGAAGGAGCTGTCGTCTTTTGGGCCATCATTATCGTAAGAAACACTTCCTCGTAGAGAGAATCCCTCGGGACAAACAAAGCCAATTGCGTCACTGCTGCTCTCCGAATTTCTCTACCCACACACACATCACAACTGCCACACAGACACACACACACTCATGCCTACGTGTTTGTATATCTCTGCATGGGAGTATCCATGAATACATCGGTGGTCACGTGTATTTCTCGACAGAGTGCAGAAGGCGCGTTTTTTGATACGTGTACATATATATATAGAGAGAGAGATAGAGAGATAGATAGATATGCATATATATATATATATATACGTGTACTATTGTGTGTGTGTGTGTGTGTGTATATATGTGTATACATATGTCTACGTGTATATATGCGTGTATGTGTATATATATATATGTATGTGTATATGTTTGTAGAGGCGCATGATCGTGCGTGTTTGTATAGCGTGCTCCAGGAACTATTATATAGATATATAAATGCAACAACTCATCCCCACATATGAATATGAATGTTTTCAAATATAGATATATATGTATGTAAATATGTATGTGTACATGTATGATTCTGAGTACTTGTATACTGTGGTCAAAGCGCTATTATGTGTATATATATGTATAGCAACTCAGCCCCCCATATGCATATATATGTATATATATATGTATGTACCTATGTGTATCGTACATGTGTAGTTGTGTGTAGGGTGCGGGACCCGCTGTCTTGTTTCCCCTGGTGTACCCGCTGTTGCGTGACTGCGCGGTTTTACTTCTTGTGGACGGAAGGGAGAATTTCACGCATGTGTATCTACGCATCCATCTCTGTGGCACCTCACACACATATATATGAAGAAAACCTATTTTGTGTGTGGAAGCATATGAACATGTGTGTGTTTGTATAGAGGTATGCTTAGACATTCTCCTTCTTTTCGAGAGTAGATGTGCCAGCAGAAACCAGCTTAGCCAGGACGTCCTCTGCGCTTTCCACTTGTGCTCTTGTTGCAGTTGCTGCTGCTGCTGCCCCTCCGACGCAGGAAGCGCGGCCTGCCAGCGCAGAAAAGTGACGTCCTCTCGCTTCACGTTGTTGCTGCTGCTTCTCTTGCTGCTGCTGCTTACGGTGCTGCCGCTTCTCGTGCCGCCGCTCTTCCTCGACTGCTGCTGCTACCGGGGCTTCTTTTGTCGCTGCTGCTTCTCTGCTGCTGCTGCTGCTGCCGTTCCTGTCTACGCAGTAGAGACGATTTTAGCCCTAGCGCATTTTGTGCTGCTGCTGCTGCGTTTTCTCCGGTGCGGTAGTACCGTTAATGCTACTTCTGCAGCTGGTGCCCCTGCGTCTCCTTCTCCTCCTTCACTTTCTCGTTGTCTTGCTGCTTCTGGTTGATGCGGGGCGCTGGTAGTGGGGTTGCTTTTGCTGCTGCTGCTGCTGATGTCTCAGCCCCGTGCTGCCGCTCTCTCTGCACCCGCGCTGCTGCTTCTGGAGCTACTGTTGTGCTGCTTCTGCTGCCGCTGATGTCTCTGTTCCTTCCCGCGTCCTGCTGCCTCCGGAGTTAGTGCCGTGTGCTGCTGCTGCTGTTGTCGTTGCCCCGTGCTGCTGCGTCTGCACCTAACGCCGTGCTGCTGTTGCTGCTGCGGCCGTCGTTGCCCCGTGTTGCTGCGTGCGCGCCTTGCGCCGCGCTGCTGCCGCTGCTGCTGTCGGTACTCCGTGCCACTGCTGTCACTGCCTTGTGCTGCCGCGTCCGCACGCAACGCCGTGCTGCTGCTGCTGCTGTCATTGCCCCGTGGCGCTGCCGTCCGTGCCCTGTGCTGCTGCTGGGATGTTATTCGGCGTGCAGGTCTGCAACTTGGTGATGGTGCCCTTCCTTCACACCTGGTACTGGTTCATTTGGCTGGGAGTGGCAGCGGATTTTCTCTTCTGGTACTTGTCTCTCTTCATCTGCCCGCAACTTTCGGGGAATTTCTGTACGAACCTCTGTGGGGTTATAGAAGCGACGCACAGGGACTCGCGCTACTACTTCTCGCTTCTTCTCGCTGTTGCTGCTGCTTTGCTGCCTCAGTATATCATTTGGTTCGTAAAGGTAAGAAAAGTCCCCACACAGCCGCAAGAAACACAGATTTGTCAGTTCCACGTCTCTCAACAAAGTGTGCAGTTTCACAAATGTAGAGAGAGGGAGAAAAAGATAGAGAGCCACGCATATACATCTATGTCTGTGTATAAGGAGGGGGAGAGTAACACATGCGTGTTTGTTTACATCTAATCGATAGAAGTCGCAGAGAGAGTGAGACACACACACCCACACAGTGTCACCAGTAGTGATGGGGTGCTGCTGCTGCGCTACTGTTGCGGCGGTAGCTTCTTCGGTGAGTCGCAGTAGTGAGAGAGACTAAGACGCGCACCACACGCGTCGCATATATTCTCATATATATATGTATAAATACGCACGTGCGTATCTGTCTACGCGTATATATTGATGTGTGTTCATATCTACACGCCGTGGATACGTATTCATCAGAACGGGCATGCACAGGTGATGTTACGTATGTGTATCCCTACTCCTGTGTGTATGTAAAGTGTCGTCTGTATATATGATCTACACATGTATTATATGTGTTTATGTATACGACGTCTCTTTGTGTCCCTGCGACTGTCTGAATAGTTCTTACAACGGCGCCGATTTTGTCTCTCTCGCGCTGATATTCCGCTGCCAGTCAAGTGCTAAACTTCTTCCCTGCACAAGGACAGGGAGATTGACTCCACAGCAAAGTATTTGCTTGTTCAACTAGAAGAAGAGCTATTTACTATACGTAGATTCCATGTGTATAGTGTATGTTATATATATAATACTATATATGTTACACGTTTAGGGATAGGGGTCACGTTGTTCTATTTGTTATATTCTATATATACTCGTTAAGTTCTGTGTATACCGACGGAGAAGGAGTGTCAGAGAAAAGACAGGGTTGAACACGTCTGTGTAGAGAGACACATGCATGTGCTTTCATTAGCCACTTGCATATATATATATGCATGGATGTTTGTACGTACAGCTAGCTACACGTATATAAATGAAAATATGTATATGTGTAGACTTTTACATACATACAGATGGAGAATGAGGTATTCGGAGAAAGAGAGGGAGATGAAGAGGAAGTGGAAAGTGAAGAGGTCGTTGCAGCAGGACACACGGCGGGGCGCGCAGACCCACGGTCGAAAGACGCGTGCTCGTCGCTAGAAAGCACCCAGGGACTCTTAGTGATATCTACAGAGAGAGATTTACGAAAAAACGATGAAAAGCTGTTTCTGCCCATATCAGGACCAACAAAAACAGATATCACAGGGACACACAAGGACTTCTGTTATACGTATATATACATATATGTGGATACGTCCCGGTGCGTACTCACGCATATGTATGTGTTCCTGTAGTTATCCTGAAGGATTTTGCTTGCTAGTTCAGTCCCGACCCCCAAAGCGAAGAAGTCGATGTGCATCTCTGCAGGCTTCTTCTCTCTCCTGTGTCTCTGGTTCCACGTATTTCGATAGAGAGGGCGAGAGATACGCTCGCACAGAGAGACACACACGCGCATATCTATGCCTGCAGGAATGAGTAGGAAGCTGTAAAACGCTGAGTGAGAGACTCCTCGGTGGCCGTGCGCATTTTCTTTCCTTGCCGCTTGTCTAAAAAGTGAGCTGCTTTTGCTTTTTTTCTTTGTTTGTAGGTGATGAGAGCTCCCTCTGCACCATGTATCATCAGAGAGCGCATTGCGAAAGGCGTCTTCGATATCGTCGTCGCTCCCCGGGGGGGGCAGAAGATGATTGTTGTTGTACCGAAGAAAGGCTCGAACGAGTGGAGGGGATTTGCTTTTGCCGAGCAGGTACATTTGCCCACGTCGAATTCTTCGTGTAGACATCTGTGAACTATCAGATATATATATGTATGTACGCGTGTGGGCACACATGCCTGTAGATACATGTATGTGAAGGATCAACTGTTGCGAGAGAAGCCGCTTCTGTTGCCGAAGGAGATATGTAAATACACGTGTGGGTGTGTGCATATGTATATATTCTTACACCGGCGTTGATAGATATATGTATATGGTTGACGTACCTGTGTACCTTTATTTGTTTTCTTCTGCAATTCTGTGTATATCCCAGTACACATATATACGTCAATGCATAGGTTCCTCAATGCAGGATGTGGACAGGTTTACGTGCGTAATCGAAATATGTATATATATAGATATGTGCAAATATGCTTATATGTAAACATATTTGTTTTACTTTGCACTTCTGTATATATTTCAGTAGCTGTAGCTAAGTGTATACACAGAGCTCTCTACGTAGCACATATACGAGTTTACACGCCTAAATATATGTATACGCACGTATATGTTTTCTTCTGCATTTCTATGTATGTTATCGCACTCATACATCTGGATGAGTGTACACATACATGAACACATAGGGAGGATTCAGCTTACAAATTCGACAGTCGTGTTGCATGAGCGGAATCCACAGGGAGATCGATCGAGGTGGAAAATGAATGCTGAGATGCACACGCACTTCTCTTTCAGGGTACGTATAGGTGTGCACATATATCTATATATATGTGTATGGAACTAGCTGCGCAGAGGGATTCTCCTGTAAAGGGAGGAACCGCGTGGCTGCTGCAAATCCTGCTGCTGCAAGTGCTGCTGCGTATCCTCCTGCTGCCCTTGGTTCATTTGCTTGTTGGAGTGGCCGCTGTGTTTTGGGTTTCTTCTGTTTTTGCCGCTGCAAATCCTGCCGCTGCTGCATATCGGTCGTTTGCTGTTGCTGCTGGTCCGCAGGACAATACGCGGTGGGGCCACCACCGGCGGTCGATGCGGCTTGACGAGCAGCCGACGGCTGCTGCCATCGCCGCTGTTACTTCGAAACGACGCTTCACAAATAGCTTACGTTCTCGCGCATCACGCAGCAACAAGAAACAACAGCGAGTGGCAGGAAGTGGTGCTGCAACAGCAGCAGGAACACCGCGGCTACCTGGTAGTGGACATCTTTCAAGCTGCCAGAGCTCCTGCAGCAGCCACCACGGAACCGTCGGAGCGCAGCAGCTGCGCGAGCCCTTGCAGTCTGAACAGCTGTAGCAGCAGTAGCAGCTACAGCCTCCACTATCCACAGACACCGAGTTCGCCGTAGCAGAACCAACACATGAACATGCAGCAGGTACAGGCGTGCAGACACATCGGCAGAATAGCAGTGACGACGTACGTTCAGTAGCCGTGACGCTAACGAAAGAGGCGACGGAAAGATGCAAAGCAGCGGCAGCCGCGGAAGCCTTATTGCCAGATGTTGAGAAAAACACCTGCTTCCTACTGTAGTTGCAGTTGCGCGCTGGAGCTTGCGTGACCGCAGCACGGCTGCAACGCCAGCACCACACAGAGACGACACGAAAGGCAGAGCCACAGCGGCAAAAACACGCCGAGGCCACCTTGAATTATGCTGGTGTGCCAGTGACTGTATTTATTTGTGGGCGGGAAATGATACGAGAGACACCAGTCGTGTTTAATGACTGCGTGCTATTGCTCTGATCAACGTGGTTGGTCGTTTGATTTAGTAGTGTCCGACTGGTCCTGAAGCAACACGTGTCTCTGCTGTCCTTGGCAGATCACAATGCAGTTTTTGTCTCGGAAGTTTCTCAGTTTCTTGCGTGCTCGAGGCAGCTGTCCACCACTGCGCAGGAGCTGTTGCACCGGAGCGCGTTTGGCATAAGAAATGTAGTCAGAGACGGCACTTTGTTTAGGGATTTGTTTTGCGTTCGTACAGATTTGTATGATTTGTCGCGTACTTGCAGTACAGCAGGCTTTTCGCGGTGTCACTGCCCTGTGCACAGCGCGCTCTTTTGTGTCCCTTACCACTCCATTCTTGTGGGCTTTTTCCCTCCGGTGTAGTGACCTTCTCTATGGAGGCCCTTCAGGTTGCGATGATGCCTCGTGCGTCTGCCGGAAAGTCAGAATAGTATTCACATCATAAGGGCGTGATCCCACATACAAGTCTACACGTTCTGCATGTATTAGCGTGGAGGTAGTCATTAGTGCGTATGTGGGCGTGTATTTGTTCATGTATGTATATGTGTATGTATAAAGACTTGCCAGGCGCGTGTGTGGAATGGCCATGCCCCTTTCCATGGAACTTGAGATAGACTGCGGTTCTGCACGAGTCCGCGTGTAAGTAGTGTGGGTGAGAAATGGGAGCAACACTCCGACGCTTGTTTGGGCTGTTCTGCTATAAGTTTACAAGAATAGCGATTGGTATATGATGAATATCCACGTATAAATACGTAATGTAACTTGCGCGTTTGACAGCAGAACCTCTAGATAGCATCGGCTGTCTTGAAAAGACGCCTGAGCAGTTACTGCATTTTCGACAGAAAGTACCCGTTGAAACACCTGCAAGAATCTGGTATACGTTTGTTTTTACGGAAGACTGGAGAAGACAGACAGGATTGACACACGTATTCATTCGTAACGGGAGGGTGCTGTTTCGGGAGAAACAACGTGTTAATAGTATACGTGAAGATCTGTTGACTGTCCGTATACCTGTGAGGGACCTGCTTGCATATATGTGGATACGTGCATCCAAATGTGTACACGTAGATTTGTATGTGCGCACCTGTATGAACCTGTATCAAACAGAGGCGCGACGTTCTTGTAAACGCACTTGTCTGTGTGATAACAACGGAGGGAAAACAGCGCCTACAATAGCACACAATCTGCAGGCAAGTTCTTTGTGGTGTTCTCGTAGGGTTTATGTACAGCACCATGTATCGTCTTTCAGGATATGAATGAATAAACGTGTGTTCGAAGTGTAAACTTGTCTCGTATGTGTCACAAAGGATCCCACCCCTTTGCGCGACCCGGCTTGTACGTGACTAGTTTCAAACCTTGAGTAGAGCACAATTGTATGTCTGCATAAAGCAGCAGGAGATCCAAAAGCGTGGCCGCCGGCATGTACTCGTGGATAATCAAATTCAATGTGTCGTACCGGGCCCGCGCAAGTGTGTTGCACACGTACCTGCGGCCGTAGGCGTGCGTCTATACACCTACGGATTTTGACTCCCCTTGCACCAGCACAGGTATATACCAGCACCAGTACATGTCTGGATAACCAAATTTATGCCACTGTAATATATCTATATATATATATAAGTAGGTGTGTACACATGTACCTGCGTGCGAAGTAGATCCAAAGCGATATTATTTACTTTCGTCTTTATGCCAACATGTCTGTTGTGCCCAGCTGCCCGGGAGTGCACGGGCGAGCGGTGGCGCCCCCTTCTCGATTTGTTCTCTTTAAACGTCACAGTTGTGCGTGTGTGTGTATACACTTACTCCGTCAACTGGATGCCTTCCGTCTTTACGTTTGTTCCGCAGGTTGCGAAGTTGTACATGGGTAACCCTTTGTGCACCACATTGGAAAAAGTTTCCAACTGTATCAGGATATTTATATTCTTTGTGTATACCGTGCTCACCCTTTTTTTTCTCCAGCGCTTTTTGGCTTACTTAAGTGGAACCCCTGTTGTACTGCGGCGTTCTCGCCGCTACGCTGAACTCGTTTCTCTCTTTCTCTTAACGGGAGAGAACAGGCGAGTAACTTCAATAAATTTCATTTCACGCGAGAACAACCGGAGCAGCCCAGTGGGGCCGTGTATGGGGGCGAACTTACCCGCTCTCACTATATAGTAAATCGTTGAGAATCCTTGTATTTGTGAGCGGACGTTGTGGAAGAGGTACGTGGTGTTGTATAAGGGGTGGCTAACACGGACGGTCGTGAAAAGGGTGTATGCAATTATATACATGAAACTCCGAAGCAATTTGTTGCAAGCGCGTACGTGTGAATAAATGAACTTGACATGTACAGTTGTAGGAGTAACACTGTTAAGTTACACGTTCCTAAGTTTACGTTACTGTATTTTGGAAAGTGGTAGCGACCACATCCTTTAGCGTGTTCTTACGACCCTCTTCAGCGGTGGTCTGCAGGCGACAGGTGAAAGGTTTTCCGCTCTGCAGACGACTGCGCCAGCGTCAGTGGGACAAGCGATGCAGTTAGCCGAGTTGTTTGAATATTTTAAACATAAGCACCAGAACACTGACAATTCACAAGTGCGGTGTCATTTGCTGTCTGTGCAAATCGACATCTGTATAATATCAGTATGCGGTTAGAAAGCCGGAGCCCTGCTGAGTCACACAGTAGCCAATCGCTTGCAAACTATGCACTTTCGGAGTACGTGTACACCTTTCCTCTCTTCGTGGTTTCTCTACAGAAACCTAGGACCATGCGGTGGTGCTGTCAGCCGCCCAAGGGGATTGGAAGCTTCACGGGCATACACTTCTACTGGTAAATTCTGTAGTTGTATCCTGGAGGTTTTTACTAGGGCCAAAAAGGAACAAACAAACAGACAGGGAGTTTTTCTGCGACTTATATCACTCGTTCAGTACGTCTTATGTCTTCAGTAATACGTTGTAGGTGCGAGTGCGGCGTGTAGTCGAGGGTACACACAAAAGCTCGACGATTACATAGGAATTTACTCGCTGAGCCAGCTTCGTTAAGTGGCCACTGTACAAATCTATACACCAGCGTCGAGTAAACGGGAAGTACATCTGTGCACTGGTATAATTTGCCCACACGTCTTGAGCAGCCTGCGTAGCCATACGTCAAACAGTCTTGCTCTCCTTTAGTACAACTCGGGTGCGGCCGGAGGGCGTGCCTATTCACACGAGGGAGCCACGACAGTGAAAACTGTCACGTGAGAACGAAGATACCCAGTTGAAATACCTGAAACTATAGTTTAGTGTAGGTATCTGTACACTTGCGCTCTAAAGGTCTCTCGTCGCTCCATTTGATTACTCGTGCACGACGGTGATGGCCGTACAACACGTCACCGAACTAAGTTGAGACAGTTCCCCACGAACCATCTATCCTCCAGAGCGCAGCTAGAAGGGCTCGCAGTCTGATACACCGTCATCCCTACCACTTACTGCAATTAATTATATATATATATGTATGCATATATGTACCGTATACGTGTATTCGAAGACGCCATCACATGACTGTCTTCGTACGAAAAATGTTATCCGCGTACCTTGTATGTGACCACTGTGTTGCGTGGAAATGAAGGGCGTACGCCTTGCGCTGAAGTCGAGGCGTGGCGCATCTTCTACAGCAGTAACCTGAATGCGGTGCAGCGGAAAAGTCCACAACTGTGGACAACTACCCTCAAGGAACATCGCCCTCCTATCGTTTTTAATACACGTAGGACTCTACTTGTGGTACTTCTCACCTGATGTGGCGGATACAGCAGCGACCATCTTTCAGGACGCCAATTGCAAGTACGGCAGCACTGAACGGTATCCTGTCCGGGAAGTGCTACAAATTTGTGGCAGAAGGAAGTGTATCCTCAGTCTGCAGAATGCGGTACGGCGCGTGCTGACAAAGGAACTCCTTGGTCTTCAGGACGGCTAACTGAGTATGAGTGTAGGAGTGGAGAGCAGCGCAACATCGAAGATGGATGGGGAAGTCACCGGTTGATCACAAAGTGTCCACTACAGACCTGCCAGTGGCGATAACATCGGACTATTTGTTTTGCGTTAAAGAGCTGTGCATGTCTATTTTGAGAGTTTTAACATGCTGAGGATACACTGGTGAGCTAGGAGTGTTGGGATCATGAGTCTGCGAAAACCAGACTGTGAGAGCGTGTAAACTCCCAAACTTCAACATAGATGCAGTAACATATCCTACAATAGCTGCGGCGAATGTGAAAGTGACGCTTTTTGTAGAAAAATTGCTTCCGGCGACTTCAGTTGTTGTAGAGGTAGGCGTAGGAGCGACCGCCCACAAGGTTCACCGTCATATTTCACAAAGAAACTTCTGCTGACTATGACTGCTGCGTAGTAATGCCACTCGCCTCAAAATCGTCGTGGAAGCAGTGCAGGTTGAGAGAGCGTCTCGCTTTGTGCCTTGTAGATAGCAACCGTCATGTATTCTCTAGAGAGAGAATATCTGTACTATTGCACTTCTAACGTTTTACCGCCAGCTAGAAAACAAGCCTCTTGTGCTCTGACCTCCGTTCCCTCTTCTGATCTGTATCCTATTGGGTGCTCCTGGTGAGGAGAGACAGCCTACGTCATTACTGTGTCCAGGCAACTTAAGCGCTTCCAGGTGTCAATATAGAGAGATACGCGGACATTTATGGTGTACTTATTGGCGGCTGTCACCTGAATGAACGTTCACGAGTGCACCACGCTCTCACAACACCAGCGTTTCGCCGCCTCAGGGGATGTGCAGCATCGCGGCCTTCATGTAAAGTTGTGGTGTCTGCGACTCTTCCAAAACCGCATTGTGGCGCGGACAAGTGACAAATTACGCAGCAATCATGGATGAGCAGCGGCCACCCCGTGTTCAAAGTATGGACAGCACAACTAGGATGCAGTCATCCTAGTCGTGCAGTGCTGACCGATACAACCAGTGTAAAAACAAATGTTTTACTTGCTACGTCGTAAGTCACTGACGCTTGCATATAATTACGTAAGATTAATATCAACTCAGTCGGCGCCTGTGTCCATCGGTGTATCGGCGGCTGTTGTACGACTCACAACGTACGATACTGAAAGAGACTATTGCTTTATCGGAATGCATCACCACTGTCTGGGATCCGTGGTGGCTGCAGACATTGCAGTTGTCGACACAAACGTCCGGTCTCAGTAGTGCGTAGAAAGTACAATATCGACTCACCAGAACCATCGGAATTTACACCACGTCAGTATTTCTTGAGTTTCGCATGATGCTGTTGGCAGGCGCAGTGGGAACTTCTGAAAACTAGATATCTAAAGAGAAGGTTACCAGTGTATGCAGAGAGTCTTCAGGGTTAAGTCGTGGATGCATAGAGATGTATGCTATCGTTGTTACAGTAGTGGCGTTTCTACCAGCCGCGGTAGTGCCGTCTTGGGACACACAGAAGCCGATGAGTTGTAACCTAGAGCGAACAGTTTAGCGCTCTTAAGCACGGTCTTCCGTAGTCTACTCAGGTTGTACAGCGATGCCGTGAAACTTCGTGCACATTATTTACTTGCGCATAGTAATGAAGAGTCGAGAGCGGCGTGGTTGCTTCAGCCGCTGTATTCCTACCAGAAGTGCTGTGAGCGAAGATTTAAGCCACAGCCTCCCGAGAAGGTCAGGTGACATCGGGGGAACGTCGGCTCCTGTTGGCCCTTTCTATGTGTCAACAGTGCGGTGAATGATCACGCCTATCATCACCACCCGCATTTCACTTAGTGCTGGCGCTGGCGTCCTCAGAATTGCGCTTCCAGTTTGCGCACTTCAGCGTGCGTCATTTCGTCGAGTTCCTCTTTGTTTACATACGGAGGTGTCTTCACGTGTGTCGGTTACGGCTGCTTCGATGTCTTCCTCAGGCAAGAACGCAGAGGCGAGCGGGCGAAGCCACCTGCTGCATGACACTCGGATGTAAGCTCTTGACCTACCCCCTAAAACCTACACTTATGAACTACAATCATGTTGACTTCTGAAGAATTCTCATCGACGTCTTTCTGTGAACGAATATACATGGAAAGTAGCTCTTTCGAACTTCGCGTTCCACTGGCGAATCCGTCTTCGTCTCCTGGTGTCTGCGGTGTCGCTCCCTGTGTGCACCGCTCGCAAGCAGTCGTGCCACCCTTACGACATGTACTCTCCCGGACTGCCGATCTCGTACGTTGCTACGGTCGTAGCCACCCATGCACGCCGCCTCTAGCGGGGTAGAAAACCGCCATGCTGGTGTCCCTGAACTTTTCTAAGCACAGCAGTGGGTAGCTGTTGTCTTTCGGCGCTCTGCAGCTACGAAAACTCTTGTCAGCTGCTTGCGCTTTTCCGAGGTACTTGCTTGTGCAGAGACATGCTCGGCGTAGTGCGCTTGGCTGCACGTGGCCGTTTCTCCTCTTTAAGTTTTTCGCCTTGCACGTGCATTTCAAGCCCACTTCTGGCATCGAATCGCAACAACACTTGCGTGGATCAACCGTACGCTTCCACCGCCAGTCCCTCCTCGGCTGCAGGTCCGCCTCTGCTGTCCCTCGCCCGTAGTATCGTTGTCTAGCCCAGACTTGTGATTTGTCTTTGATACGATGGTGGCAACAGGGATAATCCGCCACTCGTTATGAACTCTGAGGAGGGTGCAGTTGTCCCTGTCTATTGCTCCGTGCTTCTGTTTGCGGTGTAACGCGCACATGCAGCCCACAAGCTGCGACTATCCGGGTATATACACACCGACCGCCTCCGGCTGCTGCACCTGTACATTGTCTCCTCTTTCTCACTCTGCGTCGTCCTTAACATATTTGGTCCACAAGCTTGTCCATATACAGGATTATTGTCGCCTTTACGGCGAGGAAGCGGTAAGCTGACACTTTTCGGAATGCATGTGTTTTGCAAGCGCACTTACTCTCTTTCTCTTTCATCTCCTCCTCTGAGGTAAGCTCTCTTTTTCCACCGCGCGGCTCCAGTTCGCGTCCCCGCGCTTTGACAGGCCTGTTCCCCGCTATATTCTTCCTCATCTCCGACATTTCGCACTTGTTTATCCCAGCGTCAACTGTCCTCCATTATGGATAGTCAAGAGTCAAGGGATTTCTGGTCGTTCGCCGCCAAGGTAGGCTGCCTGGCGCCAGTGGACGGGTTCGCATTTGGCACCGATGTGTCAGATTTTATAACCAACCCTTCTATTACGAATATTCAGCAAGATGTACCACCTGAAGCAGCTGCCTCTGGCACCACCGCAAGTCCAGCAAAGAAAGAATGTCGTTACATATGGCTTACGTGGCTCGATGACAACGGGACGGAACTCAAGCGACTGTATGGCGCTCCCATACGTATCGTCGGAAACCTTTTCGAAGTCAGGAAGAACGGCAACCATTTAGGAACTTTCACAGGCACTCCATCTAGACGTGAGCGCCGGACGATGCGTCTTCCGCTGGATCTGCACGTGAAGCCCGACGAACCTGTTCTTTCATTTGTTCCTCCTCCCGCAGGGAGTTCTTCAGCTGCTGCATCGGCAGCGAGTTCTGCCGCAGCACCGCAGCACGAATTCCACCGGCAGCAGCACAGAAACACGCGCTGTGGATTTCTCGAGCAGCGAAGAAACAGTTCAGATGGCTGTCTCGAGCACCGGGAATGTTCTTCCGGAAAATGTGTCCTCACCCCCGCCTCTCCAGACACCGCGTATGCGCACAACGGCGGCTGCTTGCTGGTCCACCCTGCCGATCTCCATCCGCAGCCGTCTTCTGCCGGTGATGGAGCAGCGACTGTCGCTGCTGCAGAGAGGAGCAGCAGAGAGGCGCAAGTGCCAGCAGTTGCTGCTGCTAGAACAACAAGCACCGCCGAAGAAGAGGAGAGCGCTCTCCCACCCAGCCTTCAGAGTCGCTTCTGTTCACAGCAAGAAGAGCAGGTGTTAGAAGGTCCGCGGCGCAAGCTGCGCCGGACGTCTTGCAGCGCCGCTGCTGGTGATGGTAGTCGCGACACAAGGCAGCAGATTCAACAGAAGGACTCACTAGCGGCTACCGAGGGAGACAAACGTGGCACATCACCTCCGTCGCAGAAGCCTTCGTCTTCTCAGAGGAAAGGGCGGCTGCTGCCTGGCAACAACCACCAGAGCCTGGAGGAAGAAATGATAGACGAACGGCAGCGGCGGCGGTGGAAAGGAGTCACACGCTACGCCTGGAGCGACAGAGGAAAATTAATTCTGTTGAGCAATGCCGCAGTACGTCTCAGAAGCTGATCTTTAATCATGGAGTGGACTCTCGTACAGTCTTTTCCCACGTTTGACACGACGGTGAAGAGTCGGCGCTCCCCACTCTTTCTAGCCACTCAATGTAGTGTTGTCCGGGCTGTGCTTAGACGCTTAAAAACAGTGGACGGCCTGCCCTTGTGGTCATCTAGAAATTTGAAAGGGGCCTTGCAGGAGCTCTGCTGTACACCGCACGCATGCGGACACTCGACTGAGGCCGCTGGATAGCCTGCAGCAACGCAGCTGCTGCAACGTTTGTGCAAAACGACAGCCTGGGCAACTCTGTCGTCTGCTGTGTAGTTGGTGCGAACTGGCCAACGTGCAATGAAAAGATTTGATAGTGCGCTGACGAAGCATTTCTCTACGGAATATTTTAGAGAAGAGGCTAGACGGCTCGAGCATCATGCTAGTAACGTGGTACTCCACGTGCGTACATCTACACGTACACACCTATATATATGTATAGGGAGAGAGAGATATATATACCTATAGATATGTACTAATGCGTACGCGTACAAATATACGTGTGTAAAAAGCCCGTATACTTGGCGAGGGTCGCGTGGTATGTTGAGGCCTTCTTGTGTGAGAAACACATGTGCTCCACATTCGAGTGTATGGCAGTTTGTATGCGGGTGGACACACAGTTGTGTCTTGAACGAGGGGGCACCTGCCTTTTCGTACAGCGTATCTCTACACAGGCGTCCGTACGAGATAAGAATTTCTGTATTTTTAGGAAGTCTATCTCTTCCGTAGGCTGAACATTCGCCTCGAAGAGTGCTTCTAGGTTGCTGTGTCCACGTAGGGCTTTCCCCAAGAGAACATTGAACAGAAGTAAATTACAGCTGCAAGACTCGTTGTGAGTTCTTTCTCAGTATCGGCATACATCTATCATAACTTGTCGACGTCTATCTTTCTAATTCTGCAACTATCAATCTATAGCTACCTGTCCATAGCTACGTATCTATATACTTACGTAGGTAGATGTTTCTACCTGTGTGTGTCTATCACTCTTTATCTGTCTCTCTGTGTCTACCAGTCTATACCTGTATCTAGACATATGTGTAGATATATATATATGTTACACGTATCGACCTCGAATCCGCAAATGGAGTAGCGACCGGCGTATGGGCTTCCTGGTATTCTGTCAGGGTTTGTGGCTGTACGCGGGATGCAAAGCCATCGAGGCAACCATTCCTGCCTATTCAAATAGTCAAGGACAGCAGTTCAGGAGCCCTCTACAGAGTGACGGCACTCTTGCCAGCGGTGCTGCTGCGGTTGCTGCTGCTGCTGATAGTTGTGCAACAGCTGCTGCCGACCCCGCTCGCCCTGCTGCTGCAGCTGGTGGCGCACCCACCGAGCCTGTTGTCCAGTACGTGGCGTGTTCCGCCGAGTCTGCGGAAGTGGAGGCGACAGCTGTTGCCGCTAACGAGGAGGGGAAAGACGCTCAGCAGCAGCAGCAGCCGGTAGCGGCAGCAGCAGACGTTGCGCAGGAGACGGGCAGGGCGCTTCCGTCTGCAGCAGCCGTTGATGGTGCTGCTACTGGATCTTCTTCTCTGCCACATTGCTCTGCTGCCGAAGCGAGGGGAGGAGGCAGCCCTAGCGTGAGCAAGCCCTTTCTGCTGCTGAGAAGACCGAGCAGCAGCGGCAGCTCCATCCTGAGCGCATCGTTCGCTCCTGACTCAAGCAGGATTGCCTTCGTCTACGCGCAGGATTTGCACGTGGTGGCGCTGCGTCCGCGGCAGAGACAACGCCCACAGCAGCAGGCGCAGTGTTCTCGTCCCTGTATTAAACAGAGCAGCGGCACCCCTGCACCGGTTGCCCCTGTTGCTGCGAGGGAGGGACTGAGCCCGGCGACCAGGGCCGCCACAGGTGCTGCTGTTGTTGCTTCCGTCCCCACGCGGCGAAGCCAGCAAATTGTAGGATCAGACAAGCCAGAAACGTTCTCTGAAGTAGCAGCACACGCGACAGCAGATGAAGAAGAGAAAGAGGGAGAAGAAGGCATGGAAGAAGATACGCTAGTCAGCGGAGGTGTGTGCATGCTCACCACTAGCGGGAAGGAAGGCAAAGTTGTAAATGGGTTAGCAGAGTACATCGCGCAAGAGGAAATGGAGCGCGTGCACGGCTACTGGTGGTAAGTCGGGCTGGACGACGTACAGGGCTCCAAGAGGCTGCAGATGCAAAGTTTTTTTTCTTCAACTGCGTACGTCTCTTCTTCTTCTCCCTCAAGATGTGCATGGGCTTCTTTTTGCAGTTGTGATTCGTGCTGGACATAGACGTACGTGGTTGCTATGAACTGCAGAAGGTACGTGACTCTGCATTAGCAAGTGACAACTTCCTCCACGTGAAACTCACACACTTGCACGTGGACGTTGCTGTAGAGTTACACCTGCTGCTTCTGGTGCGTCCCGGGTTCATATCTGCAGAACTGCTGCGGAAAGGGTGACTCGACTGTGCTGAGTCTCCGGCAAATGGCAGGGAGTGCCGCACGCGCTCTTCGGTTAAGACGCTTGTTTTGAATTCTGGTAACAAACGTACAGGCTCTGAGAAGTTGTCTATATATCTGGTAGTGTTGCTGTGCGTATATTTCGTGGACGTGCCTATACACATAACAATGTATACATCTATATATGCCTGTGCACGCGCCAGTGGAGATACACGTTATACGTTGTACCGTTTTGCGAGAGTATCTATGCGGTTACACGTATCTTCATCTGCGAGAAGACTTTCTCTGCAAAATACAGATCTCCTTGTGTGCGGACAAACACGTGAAGGGAGCGCTTTTTTTGATTTGTTTTCTTTTTCTGTAGGTGCTGCAGTTTTACTTTTCCCTGGGACTGCTGGGCTTTCCCTTTGTTTCCCTATTTCGTGCAACTGCTCCTGCAGGTCTCCATGTGGCAACTATATGGCGTTCTGCCAGTACGAGGAGCAGCATATCCCGCCTCTCTGTCTTCAACGGCTGAACCTTCCTCGATATTATTACGAGCAGCGTACAGATGGACAGGCAGTCTTGCCTTGTACGACTGCTGCTGTTGTTCCTGCTTCCCAGACGGAGCCGCCTGCAGCAGCTGCTGATGGAGTGGCCGCTTTTGCCGAAACAGAGAAAGCTGCCGCCGGCAGCACCGGAGGCAGCGCAGGACGCCATCAAGAGGAGCAGGAGCAGCAGCAGCGAGCGGCGAGATCTGCTCGTGCGGCTGCCGGTGCTGCCACTCTCAACAGCGAAGGCAAGTCGCCTGCTGGTGGGCGAGCCACAGGAAATGCCGGAGACACGGGGCACGGTGCAGCCGACTCTCCAGCAGCAGAAGAGTGGCTTGATGACGCGGAACAGAGACAAACGAAGCCCGGGTCTTTTCCTTCTGTCGGAAGTGCAGCGCAAGAGGAGGGTGCAGGAGACCGACAGCAGGTTGGGAAAAGCATAACAGCAGCACCGGCGTCGGAGGAGTCTGCCATCGCCTGGCCTTTAACAGATGAGTTTCATCGATTTCCTTTCGCCGGGACACCGAATGTTTGCATTCGAGTCGGAATTCTGCAGGTAGGAAGGAACAGACTTTTGCTGGTTCTGCTGCTGCTCCGTCTTCTGCTGCTGCGGTTGCGCTCCGTCGCGTGCTGCTGCTGTGTCGCAGGCTGCTGCGGCAACGTCTGCCGCTGCTGACGACTACTTTACTGGTGCTATTTTATTTGCTGCTGCTGTTGCCACTGCTGTGGTTGCAGTGTGTTCTTCTGCACGCGGTTTCCATCGTGCGCCTGATGCGTTTTCTGTGGCAGCCGCGTGTTTCTCCTTTGCGGCTGGTTCTCCCTTTTTTTTGGCTGGGTCTCTCTTTCTGCAGAAGCTGTCGCTGTTCTCGTCTGTCTCGATTGATACAGGTGTAGTTCTTGCCCTTCGACAGCTGCTGCTTTGAGTGATGCCGCTGCTGTTGGAAATCGTCACGGTGCTGCTTGTGGAGCTGCTGCTGCTGCTGAAGTGCCCTGCGAGGGCGTCAGCAAATTCCTTCAGACATCACGCTGGTGCAGGCGTAAGCTCTACGCCTTCACCGCACTTCCCTTCTATGCGTGGGAGTCCTGTCATGTGGGTTTCCAGCGTGTGCGGCTGTGTGTACGTATACGCACATATATATAATATATATATATATGTATACGTTTGTGTGCCTTCCTCTTTATTTTATGCGGTGATGGAGACCTGCGTGTGAGTTCATATTCGTCTCTCTCTGTCTCTCTCTATATATATATGTCTCTCTCTTCCCTAAAATGTAAAGGTCTGTCTAACAACATCCGTGTACGTATATGCTCGTCTTTGCGTCTGTAGAGGGACATGGTTGCGGAGACGTGTGTACACATGTGTATGTATAGACCGGTGTGATGAAGGTGTACATTGTCCTGATGTGCCGTCTCGGGTTGTTGTGGGTGGATCAGGTGCCTTCTGCCCCGGCGATTTGCGCTGCAGCAATGCACGCCTCGACCAGCTTCACAGCGTCTTCGGCCACGACGAAAAATACTGCTGCTGCAGCTTCTTCTCCCTCTTTTGCTTCCGCTCCTCCCTACTTCTGCATAGAAAGTCCGCTGGTCGCCTGTCGGAGCTGCAGAACGCCGTGTCGCTGTGCTGCGCCAGGCATTTCAGGTGTACGTACACGCGAAGCGCAGCTCGACGGTCTCTACGCTTCTTCCGCACATTTTGCAGAGTAGAAGTCAGGCAGATTCACACAAATGCCAGTCGCGAAAAAACGCGGATGCACGCTGATTTTCCCGGTGCTAGACGTGCTTGTTTTGCCCTCGAGAGGAGGCGGGGGAAGATTAGCAGCAGCGGCAACAGCAACTGCAACAAAAGTAGCAACAACAGCAGGCTGGGTGGACGCTGCCGTCTGTCACAGCAGAGGAAGGGCTGCAGCAGCGCCTCTCAGAACGCAGAATCGGCAGCAGGTAGAACTGCACTTCAGTCCCAAATCCAACGTTTTCTCTTGGTGAAAGCAACAGCAGAAAACACAAACCTCCTCTCTGCTCCTGCTGCTGCGACTGCTGTAGGTGCCTGTGCTTGTGGCGTTGCTGTGTGATCGTGGCCACTGCTGTGTGCAACGCCGCTGCTGTGATGCCTGGTCGCTTTTCTCTGCCCATTACCTGCTGCGGGGCACGGATGGCTCCTGCGGTCTGTCCTGCTGCAGCGGCTGTGCGTTCCGCTGCCCGCTGCTGTTCCTGCCGCTGCAGTTGTAGGATGCTTAGGCAACCCGGGACGCCCGTGTTCTGCTGCTGCTCCTGCGCTGCACTTGCTCGTGTGTGGCTGCTCTCTGTGTTCTGCTGCGCTCCCCTGTCTGCTGCTGCCGTCCCTTTTCCACTGCTGCTGTGGTGCAGCTGCGCTTGCTACTTCGTTTTGCTGCTAACGTGGCGTGCTGCGGCTTTGTTTCTCTTGTTCCGTCCCCCACGCTTGTGCTGCTGTGTCTCTTGGCTGTGACTCTCTCTCTTTCTCTCTTCTGTCTTTGTTTCCTTCCAAGAGCTTCTCTCTTGGCTGTAGAGAACGCTTCATTTCACTTCCCGTTGTTGACTGGAGAGAGGACTTCTACGTGGCGAGAGTCAACTGGGTATCTGTGGCCTCTTGGCAAGACTTAGTTTTGCTGCAGCTGCTGACAGCTGCGGAAGCTGTGCAGCTTGAGCAGCTTCTGCTGCTGCAGCAGCAGCAGGAGGCGACGTTGCAGGACACCGAGTCCACAGAGAAGAACCAGCAACCCCAGCAGAGCGGAAGAACGCGCTGCATTTCTCCCCCCCCTCTGGTGGTACTGCAGCTGCAGGACCGCATGCAGCAGGAGCTGCGCCTGTGCGTGGCGCTGCCGTTGTGCGTCGAAGACTTGCTGCAAGACGGCAAGCGAGCAGAAGCGGCAGGCGCGAACGAAAGTGCTGGCAGAGAAGCGAGAGCGGAGGAGGGTCGTGAAGAAGGAGAACAGGGGAAGAAGCAAAAGGAGGAGAAGAAAAAGGAGCAGGAGGGCAGAGTCGAAGAAAAAAGGCGAGGCAAAACGGAGAGGAAACTGCGCTGCGTCGTCTGCTTTCAAGAGAAGTCTTCTCTCTTTATCAATTTGCACGACGACTTCCAGCAGATAGGGAAGACCCTCTGGTACATCTGGACCGCTGAACGCGACAGCTGCAAGGACATCTTCTTGCAAGTAAGAAGCAGAGAAGTAGGCAGCAAACGGGAAAAGAAGCCTACAAGGCGGGGGAGGACAGCAGGAAAAGAGTTGAAGGAGAAAGACAGAAGGACAAAATAGACGAGCCGAGGGACAGAGAGCGAAGCGCAGGTGAACAGGCGGGGTTGCGACAGATTTATTTTTGCCGACAAGAAAAAAGAGAAAAGGAAGGAAGAAGGCGGGCTTCTGCAGGAGAAGGGAATGTTCACGAAGAAGCGTCCGGGGCTCTTGATGTCTCTTGCAAACTGCCAAGTGCTGAGCGAGACGGTAGCAGTAATTCGGAAGGCATGCGCTACTCGTTTCCCTTTCTTCTTCTTCTCCCTGTCGATAATATTTTCGAGTACTTCTTCTGCTTCGTGGTCTCGTATTCTCCTGCTTTCCATTCTCAACCTTCTCGCCTGTTCTTCTCTTCCCCTCTTCCTCTCTTTGGAGACAAATCGGTTCCTCACTCTCTTTAGCTCTCAAAGTTCTGTGTACGTACATATATAAATATATGTTCTTGACAAGGTGTACACACATATATGTGTACACCTACGGGGACACCCATATATATATATATATATATATATGTATATACTCGTGTGTTTTTTTCCGGTGTACATCTATATGTTGCTCTTTTGTGCGTACTTATATATATATGTCTAGTTGACTGTCCATATATATACATGTCATTCCTGTGTAAGTTGCCAGACACCTGGACGCGCAAGAGCATGTGCTTTTAAACATGTATTAATAGTTGCCGACCCCCAGCATCTGTCTCTCCCTGCATTTCTCAGAGTACCTCTTTGTCAAGGTTGTTTCTGCTGTCGATTTCTCTCTGCCGTACGAGCTTCCTGTCTACCTGCTCTTCCCTGGTTTCCCTCTCGCGTGGCTTTCTCGTACTCTCTCTCCTCTGTCTACCTGTCTCAGCATGAGTTATATATATATATAAATTGAGTTATACATATATATATATATATATGTATATGTGTGAATGTATGTATGGATGGATAGCTGTATGTGGATCGGTCTAAGTGATGTCTCTGAACCGGTACGTCTGCTGTAGTTCCTGTAGGTGCGGATTTAGTAGGGAAGAAGCTACGCTTGCGCTTCTCCAAGGTATCTGAGCGCGGTTTCTCTCTGCGTGTAGAAATGGCCCTCTGTGTACGTTTCACTTGGGCCCGCCTGTGCCGTCGTAAATTCTCGTCCTGCGAGGTGGCTGCGTAGAAGCACAAACTTCCCCACACGTTGTGTAGGCGCGTGCGTGCAGCTCTACGCAGACCCGGTGAGACGTTTAAAAATTTGCGTTTCTTCCCGTTTTCTTACACCGACGGATGCTTCCGACGTGGGTGGGCACGCCCCTTCTGTAGACAGGCAAAGAGGTACCTTTTCTGGGGATTCATCGTATGTTCTTCTTGGTGTGTCTGCGCGTACACACACGCTGGCGCACATTTTCGAGTCAGTGCGTGGGGGAGTGTGTTTGCGTTTCTCTGGCACACAGAACTTAGCGCTGCCTGGGCAATCCTTTCGAGTGCTGCGCATGCACCAGACGCTGCGCGTCCACCAGGTTTTGGGGTGTACAGACACCCGGTATTCGTCGCGACAGCAGCAGTATGTCCTCTTCTCCTTCTTTCCTCAAAAGCAACCCACTTCTCACCACATCGCTCTCGCCGCTCTGCCTTCCGCAGAGCAACTGCGGCAACTCGAGCGCCAGTCGCTCCCTGCTGCCGCTGCTGCAGCCGCGGAGGCAGGGGGGCGGACGCCTGCCGCAGCTGGTGCAACAGCAGCAGCAGCGGCGGGAGCACAGCAGCAGCAGCTGATGGGATGGAGCGAACGCGTGCGGAGATGGGGCGTGAAAGGAAGGTGGAGTATTGCAGTAAGAAGAGCACTTTTGAGAGAAGTTAGCAAAGAAAACGACACTCCGCAGACGTACTTCTGTTTGTGACTAAGTATACATGATTTCTTCTTAAGATGGATCTTGGGCATCACACCCTTGTGAACATCACTTTATTCTTTCTCCCTCTCTCCACATATTTATATATATATACCTTGCACGCTGGTATGTACATATATATATGTATCTCCATAGCAGCCTGCGCGTGAACACTCACTTGCTTGTAGAACGGGCCCTGAACATCTGCACGCGGAATAACCGCCTGCAAGTGTCTTACATATGTACTGCACAGAATACCTGCACCTGTGTATATATGTGTGTGTGTGTGTGTGTGCATATGTGTGTACATACGCATCTGTATATGTGGCGCACGTATTTAGCAGAGAAAGAGACGAGACAGGAAGAAAACGGGAAGCCGCGCTGGCTTTTGGGGTCGCTAGTAATTTGGGAGAGTCTGTGTGTATAGGCCTACGGAAAAGGAAGGAGAGGTCCAGGATGTAATTCCTGACCACATCTATCGTGCAGCACACAGCCGCGGCCTCGCATGTACATACATCTGGCGGACTCATACCTCTCAGTCGCAGCCTACCTTCTCCTACGTACACACACGCACGCATTTATATACACATATACATATATATGTCTATAAGTAGTAAAAGAGAGATGCACGCATGTGTCAAGACAGCTTACATATATTCGTACGTGTGGAAGGAGACGTGTCTACATTCGTGTGGCAGAAATGGTAGCGCAGAGAGATATATTTGTCGGTGTAGGAACAGACAGACATGCGCATATATGTACAAGCTTAGACCATATATATATAAAGAGCGACATACACAGAGAGAGAAATAGATAAACACAAACATGTATGTGTAGGAGCATATATGTATATATTGCGTGAACGAAGAGTGAGAAGAGACTGAGGAGAGGACCAAAACCATGGGGTGTGTACCTCTCCGGTTAAACGCGGCAACTCCATCTCAGCCGCATGCATGCATGCTTCCGGACTGCCCTCTTTAAAAAGAACGACGCGCTTCTATAATGTAAGATCTCTCGCTCCCCCTGCATGTATATATATGGGTACGTACTCGTGAGTGCATAGCCGTCTTTACGCAGAAGGACTGCGTGGTTTGCAGTGTCTAGATCAATTTCTAAATTTCCAATTTCACTCCATAGATATCTTCCTTCGTTTAGGAATAAATAAATATATTCTATACATACGCACTTGGGCGTGGGCGTGGGCATCACTCACGCGCGAAGTTATGTGCACATCGGTCTGGTGTCTCTCTCTCTCTGTTGATACATCGGCACATCTCTCTCTATACATATAAGAATATAGGTGTATGAATATAGGTGCACGTATATTTACCTGCCTGTGCGGACATATCTATATATATATATGCGTATGTATAGGGTGTGGCTTGAGGAGTAGACGTATACGCTAGACCTCTTTAGAGAAGAAAGCTTCGAGTGGATCTTGTTTGCAGCGTAGAGACGCCCGAGTCGAGCGAAAGGCTCTTGCGAGGCATGTCTCAGTGTGTGATTTTCTCTGCCTTTCTCTGTGCAAGAGTGTTCAGCTGCTGTTGCTGCTGCTCCTGCTTCCCGCTGCTGCTGCTGGTGCTTCTTCTTCCGTTGCATCCTCTGGCGCTCCGCTTTAGCGGCGATGCGCGTGCGGCTGCTGCGGCCCCTGCGTTTGCGGGCGCCATACGGTTGCCGCTGTCGGTGATTCTGTTCGCGGCTCCTGCTGCTTCTTCCTTCGGCCTCTGTCTCCCTTTGCTGCTGGGGTTGTGATTCTGCCTGTTTTTGCTGCTGCTGCTGCTCCTGCAGGTCAGAGAGCTGCAGTTGCCCGTCACTTTCTTGACGAATCCACTTGTCGAAGGGCAGCACACCATGACGCTTTGCAAGGAATTTCCTCTCGCTGTCCATCAGCACCATTCGGTCAACTCTCCCAGACAGCTGTGGTAATAACGCTGCTGCTGCGGCTCTCCCCCTCTGCTGCTGCTCGTCACGCTGCTGCTCTCCCTTCCGCTGCCCTGCTGTGATTGCTGCTGGTCTCGCATTTGTGGCTGTTCCTGCCGCTGCTTTGGTTCTTGGCGCTCGTGCTCTTCCTTCTGCTGCTGTTCGTGTCGCTGCTGCTGCTGGTGCTGACTCTCCGGCTACTCGTGCATGTCTCGTTGCTCCTGTCGTTTCCTGTCCTGCATGTGCAGCGGTTGCTGCTCCTGCTGCGGCTTCGGCTGCAGCCGTTCCTGGTGCGCTGTGGTGCTGGTGCTGACTGTTCTGCTGGTGTTGCTTCGGCGGCTTTCCGCTCATAAATGTGTACGCCTGTGTGTGCCTGTGTTTCGCACGTGAGCCGCGTGATTTCCTCTCTTATTTCCTCTCTCTATATATATATTAATACATGTATGTATATACACACGTTTTGCACCCAAGTAATGAACGCGCGCCACTATCTCTCTCTATATATATATGCGAGTATACTCAGATGTAATATGAGTATGTCTACACAAGTGGGGGTGAATATATATATATATATATGTATACACAAGTATACCTGCATGTAATATGTGCATTATGTATGTGCGTAGATATAGATATACGAGGATAACATTATATATGTGTATATAGATATTTGCACCAAGTACGTGTACGTATGTAAAGTACACCTGTATGTAACTGTGTACTCTACAACTTCGTAATATACACAAGATAATATCAAGATAAGAGGTACATATATTTCCACCTAGGACCTTTACAAGTGCTGAGCACCCGTGGTTACGTGTATATCTGTATATATATATATGTATGTGTATGAGTATGTGTGCACACGTGAATATATGTGAAGATACTGCAAATGTAGATATGTATGGGACGGATGAGAAACAAATGTCAAGCGTCGCCTGTGTCGTTTTATATGGGGCCGTTGTGGATACGTGTGTCAGGGTGAGATATTTCCCCGACTGGGATGAAGTCTTCGCGGCGAGCTGCATGCACTTCAAGGCAGGGGGGCTCGGAGGAGGAGCAGGAGGGGTCGGAGAAGGAGGAGGAGCAGCAGCAAGAGGAGGAGGCGAGGCGCAGGAGCAGCCGTTGTTTTACTCGCTTCGAGACGCTGCGCTGCATGCGGAACAGGTGTACTCGCGTGAGGCGGCCGCGGCGGCGAAGAGGAAGCGGCGACAGCAGCACCAGCAGCAGAAGGAGCAGCGTCTTGCAACGGAAGAAGTAGCAGAGGAGGAGGAAGGGGGAGGAGAGCAGCAGGCGAAAGAAAAGGGAAAGGAGAAGACCAGCGGGTCGGCCAGCAGTAGAAGAAGTGATGCTGGTGCTGCTGCTGCAGACCGCGACAGAAGAGAACGGGGAGAAGAAGAAGAAAAGAGGTGGCAGTGGGACAGGGACATCAACGGCGAACTTTTCGACGGTTGCGAGGAGCTGTTGTACGTCTACGGGGAAGCGGCAGCAGGTGGCCAGGTACGACACTTCTCGCCTATAGTACTGGACGTACACCGGCTCGCAGACTCCTTCCTACCCTTCCAGGCGTATCCACATATATATATATATATATGCGGTATTTTTTGCATGCGTATATGTGATCCGACGCATGTAGCTGGGTGTCTCATACATATGGGTATCTGCTTGCATCTGTGTATGTGTATGCACGAGTATAGGTATACATGTGTGTGTATATGTGAGTATGTAGGGATATGTATATGCATGTGTTTGCGGGCGTGTGTATGGATGTGTGGGGAGGGTATCTGGGCATGCACTTCTCTCTTCTTCGCGTATGCTGCGCTCGAGGAGTGTGCCTGCGTCCGACTCCGTCGACATCTGCTGCTGCGTTTATCGTTTTCTTCTCAGAATCCGTCAACGGTGGCAAACACAAGAGTGTGCTGTACTGCACGCCAGCCGATACAACCGTACACATATATATATATATATGTATATGTGTGTGGGACGAATGGACGTACGTTCGTATGCATGTACGTACGTATGGATGGATCGCACGTATGTGTGTAGTATATGCATAGATATATATATATATATATGTGAATGAATGCGTATATATGTATATATATATATGTATATGTAAGGTATTCACTGTATTGTGTACATACGTATATATATATATATATACATGTAAGTATATACGTATGAAGCTTTGTATGTCTATGCGAGTTTATGGTATGTATGTAGGGATGCATCTGCATGGATATACACACGTCTGTGTGTACGTGAGTATGGCCCTCTGCATGCGCATATATGTGTATGTACGAGTGTACCTCTCTCTCTCTTTTTATTTGCATGCATATGTGTACTTTCCCCCCCGCAGGTCTGTGTGTATTCCTGTCTCTTTGTCTGTATCTCTCCTCACGTGTGTGTGTTTCTCGCTGAAAATGCGTACGTGTGATCCTCTCCCTCTCCCCTTGTGCGTCTCTACGTTTATGAGGCAGTCCTTCCCCACAACGCGTTTCTCTCTATATATCTACGTTTGGACACATGTGCGTTTCCAGCATGTGTATGTTTCAAGCATTTCGTGTACATATATATATATATATATACGTGTGCGTATACTTAGATGTAGGTGTATACGTAGGTGTATATGTCCAGATAGATGTAGGCATGTGTATTTCTCTGTGTCTCCCTCTCTTTGTCTCGGTGGTCCCCCACAGCGTAAGAAAGGAAGGCAGAGAAAGCCACTGCGTACGCAGGCGTGTCCTGGGCTGCACCGGTCTTCACATCTCTGTGCGAGTTTTCGTCTATTCGCCGCACCTATGCATGCACGTGGTGGCAGAAGACACGTGCGTCGGCTGCATGGGCGAGTGACACAGGTAGGTTCAAACAGAAATTCCTGTGTGAAGCCGCACTGGCTGCACTCGGAATGCATGCGGCTGCATGCGTTCTTGCAGGTTCTCTTCGAGTTCTCGGAGGTGCAGCGCATTTTCCTGCTGCTGCTTCGGGAGCTGCAGCTGCCTGCCTTCTTCACCTGCAGCAGCAGCAGCGGAGAGACGCTCTACAGCGTGTGCTACCGTCCCGACCCATCTCTCCATGGCTACGGTACCTGCCTGCCTGCACGCGTCTCCGTGACTCCACACATATATGCGCATGCGTGCTTCTCTGGTCGCCTGTATCTCTCACACATATATCTGCATGAGTGGGTGGGCATCTCTCTTTTCTCTGACTGTGTGCACACCTTTGCTTGCAAATATATTTATATGTGTGTGTGTGTGTGTCTGGGTTTCTAGTGCGCTTGTATCCGTCCGCCGAGGCTGGCGTGTGCGTCTCTGTGTGTCTTCCCGGCGTACAACAGTCGTATAGAAACTGCTGGAAAATGTACATCCTTTTCTACGTGTGTTGCCCGAGATTAGCGCACCCCATCCCGGCATGCGTCGCCCGTCCACTTTTGCTGCAAGCGTCGCCCTCACAAGCCGCGACCGGTTCACGCATGCACGGACACGCGTGTAGGCGACGACGCACAGCCGTTCAAAGTCCCTAGCTGCAGGTCTCCCGCGCGCGCGCGTGCACCTGTGACAGGCATTTGTCCACGCGGTTGCAGCGCGACTAGCTAGTAACGTCTCTCTGAAGTATCACCTGGCGAGTTGCTGCTGCTCCTGTCTACACGTGTGTGTGCGCGCACACGCCCGAACGGCGAGGGGCGCAACGCCGTACCGGCACGGCGCTTCCTCCAAACTCTGCGGCTGCCATGGGCGGCAAACTGCTGCTGCGTGCAGCTCTAGGGAACTGCTGGCTCGCTGCCTGCATGCAGCTGCACTGCGCTGCTGGCTAGCTGCATGCACGCAGCACCCGTATGTCTTCTGACGGAGAAAACGACATGCGCGTGTTTTGTGGCTAGCGCTGTTGGCCCGGGTAGAAGACCGGTCAGCTGCTTGCACGGGCCGAAGACGGTGCTGCATATGTGTTCGTGCCTCGGTGGCCACCGGCTCTTCAGAGAGAAGGAGAAAGAAGAACGCTGTGCACCTACTCTCAAGAAGCGTTGCTGCTACGGTTGCACGCGAGCAAACGTCTCTCCCTGCTTGCTACAAGGCGTTGTTCTGCTCCTGCGACTGCGAACGGGCTGCAGAATTTCTGCGCCGCTGCTGCTGCATTTACGCTGTTGCGTGTCCTCCCGTCTCTGTCTCTCCTTGCTGCCGCGTGCACTCCTGTACCTCTGCGGCGCCCGCCGGATGTCTTGTTCTCCCTCTGCTGCCGCTGCTCCTGCATGCCTCTCTTTTCCCCGCTGCGCTGCTGCTGCTGCTCGAGAGACGTCTTTTTTCCCGTCGGCTGTTGCTGCGGTGCGCTTCCACGCTCGTTCGCTGGCGGCACTGCTGCATGCGCTTTGCTGCTGCTGCTGTTGCCGCTGCTGCTACGGTGTCGCAGGGCCGCATCGGGCGGTGGTGTCTCTGTACGGCGGACCGACGGTGCAGTTCGTCCCAAACGCATTTGATTTGCTGCTCGACATGCGCGCGCAGGCTCTTGCTCGCCTAGGTCCTTCTTCCACTTTTCCCCCCCTTTCTTTCTTCTCCCGTCTCCTCTTATTTCTATTCGTCTTTCTCTTTTCCGTCTTCCCCCCCTCTTCGTCCTTCGTGCGACGCCTTCGTACAACTGGGGTGCTGCAGTCGTGGCGCCCGCAGCCCTCCCCCTCCTTCTCTTTTCTCCTTCGCAGCTTTGTACACACGCATTCGACTCCTTACATGCATGCTACACGAGTGAGATACAGGCAGGCAGACAGCTCTTTCTCTCTGTATATAAACATACAGGTAGGTAAACAACTCTTTCTCTATGTCCATATATACGTACATCTGGGTGAACAAATCTTCGTCTATATAGTATACACACAGGCAGGTGGACAGCTCTTTCCCCACCTTTACATATACATACGTCTAGGTAAACAAATATTTCTCTATGACCACACATACATATATCTAGGTAAGCAACTCTATCTCTATGTCTACATATACATATGACTAGGTAAACGAATCTTTTTCTATGTCTACATGTAGACCTCTCAATGTGCGTATGGATGTGTGTGCGTGCGTGTGTGTGTGTGGGTGTGTGTGTGTGTGTGTTCACTCGCACATATTAGTCATGGGCAATCTTCACCAAATATGCCTCCATGTATCCGTGTCGGTGCTCGAGGAAAAGGAGAGAAATATATCTGTTCATCTATATACGCATAGGGAGGACGCAGTAGTCATGCGTACGAACGCCACACTGCCTTCGTTTCACGCAGGGGTACCCGGGTCTTGCATCTGCTGCTCAAGAAGGTGCTGTTCTGTCTTTCTTCCTACACCTCTCACGCAGGTGTATATGCGTACGTACTAATATATGTATATATGTGTATGTTTACGCATGCGGAAGTAAGTTTCTGTGTGTTCGCATATGTGTGTTGTTGTGAACCCCTATGCGGGCGCGTTATGCTTCGCTTCACGGAATCTCTTTTTTCTGTCTCCTCTGTCTTGCAGATATGTCTGCTGCATGCAAATTTATCTCTTCTGCTTATCTGCGCGTCGTCCGTTAAACATATGGACATAGACGTGTCTATGTCTGCAGGCTTCCCGAGTATCTGTCTTTCCATGTCTCTTTATCGCACATATATATATAGACACATATACAGATGTATATACAGACAGAGAGAGGGAGACAGAGTCTGTTCACCATCATATATATATATGTATATATATACATGTGTATGTACATAGAGAGAGCACCAGTATATATATATATATAGATCTATGTGTATATATACATGTATATATATATATATACGGAGAGAGAGAGAGAGAATCTGTGCACCAGCAAAAGACATATATATATATGTACAGAGTGGGAGAGAGTCTGCTGGGCATACATACGCAAGCATATGTATACGTACCTGAGTTTGTATGTATATAAATATTGAGGAGTTATAGAGGTGTATATATTTGCGGGTGTCTGTGTGTGTGTGGGCATGAATTTCCATTTCTTGAAATTTCTTCGTGCACCACAGAAACAGCTACATCACCTTCTTGCCTTCTTCTTCTTTCTCCACTCTTGTGAAAGTCTCTCTGAGATTCGACGCAAGTCCTCCACGGTCTTGCTTCGCTGCTGCTGCTGCTGTTGCTGCTGCTGTTGCCGCTGAGGTCTGCGTCTGCTGCTCCTGCTGTTGGTGTGCTCCTGCTGTTGCGTACAGGGCTTGTGGTGGTTAAGACGGATAATCGAGGGTCGCGAGGCCGCAGCGTAGCTTTCGAGAAGAAGAGCATTTACTTGCAGCTGGGAGCGGCAGAGCTAGAAGACCAGAAAGCGGCAGTTCTCTTTCTTCACCGCCACGACATCGTATCGCTACATGCAAAGGACGCGCGCTATTTCTCTCCCTCTCCATCTCTGCGGCGGCCGGAGCACAGCAGCGTCAGCAGAAAAGCCGGCAGCAGAGGCAGCGGAGAGCCAGGAGGTGGAGAGCCAGGAGGCAGAGAGCCAAGCGGCAGCAGCAGCAGCAGTGAAGCTGAAGACGGACTCTCTGCTGCTGGACAGCGGCGGCAGCAGCAGCAGCAACAGCGTCAGCAGCAGCGGCACGAACCCCAGCTGCAGCAGCAGCGACCTGGGGAACACGGGCCGCAGCGAGAGGAGGGGCACGAAAGAGGAGGAGGAGGAGTAGCAGCAGCAGCACGGGCTTCAGGACTTTTTGTGGAGTGGACTAGTGCTGCGGACTCCTCTTCCGCTCCTCCTCTTCACAGCAACAGCAGCAGCGGCCGTAGTGGGGAGCATCCCGCAGTAGCAACTTCCGCAGCACTAGCGACACCCGCAGCACTGGCAACATCCGCAGCACCAGCAGCGTTCACAGCGGCGGCAGCAGAGCTGCAGAGCGACGCACGTGCAGGAGAGAGAAGGAAAGAAGAAGAAGAAGAGAGGGGAGAGGAAGCTTTGAGCCGTCGCAGCAGCAGCAGCAGCGGCAACGTGGGAGAAAACGATTCGTTGTTACCTGCTGGCGTCGGGATCTATGGAATGTCCTACGGCGGCTATCTTGCAGCGCTTGCTCTCTTCAAGCACGGCGATATCTTCTCCTGCGGATGGAGTGCTGCTCCTGTGACTACTTGGGAGGTACTTTCGCGAGGTCTTCGCTTCTTCACACGCACTGCTGTTCAAACTACATCCGTGTAGACATACACAGATTTACGTAATATTTTTTTCCTGATACGTACATATACATATATATATATGCATGTGTGTATCTTTACATAATACGTACATGTATGTATATATATATATATATATATATGTGTTTTTACGTAGTACTGTAACAATGAGAACACATACGTACAGGTACGTACGTATTACGTAGATAGAGAGAGCGCTTCACATATGTATGTATATATATGTATATACTGCATGAGACAGAGTAGAGACACACCTACAAATTTGCATATACACATATATATTTACGTTACATTATATGTGCATATATATATATACTGTAAGATTGAGAGAAAACCATACACATACACGTACATACGCACTACATAGGTAGAGAACATGCTACGTCTATACATATACGTGTGTGCATATTGCCTGGCGTCAACTGGAGGGACATCTACAGAATAATATATATATATATATATTTGTTTATCCAGTACGGTTTCTGTACGTATGCCTGCGTTCACATATATTTCTGTGTATATCGTTAGTTCCTGACATACAAGTTCCTACACTTTTTTTGCAGCCTCTGCCACAGAGAAGGTCCTACGGGTGTGTTTGTGTGCCCCTGCTGCAAAAAAAGTCGGAAGAGAGGGCCTCATATATCGTTCTGCGCCTCTGCAGACGTACATATAAACACGTCCACGTGTCACTCTCAGTCTACACAAAACGAGTGTCTCCTGGCTGTCTCCCTGTCTCCCTCCCTGTCTCCCTGTCTCTCTCCATATCTCCCCGTTTCCCTGTCTCCCTCCCCGTCTCCCTGTCTCCCTCCCCGTCTCCCTCCCTGTCTCCCTCCCTGTCCCCCCGTCTCCCTCCCTGTCCCCCTGTCTCTCTCCCCGTCTGCCCGTCTCCCTCCCTGTCTCCCTCTCTAACTGTGTGTCTGTCTCTTTGGCTGTCGCTCTGTGTCTTTCTCTCTCTAAGCATGCATGCACACGACAGCAAACGAGACGGGTGTAAGAGGCTTTCCTCGCACACCCCGCGACGGAGAAACGCAGGGACACAGCGCACGTGGAGCCCCTGCTCGTCTGCAGAAGAAGCGGCTGCGTTGAAAGAAGAGAAACACGCGCATGCATAGACGCCATTGTGTGTTGCGTTTTTCCTCTTCGCCTGCACACGGCAGATAGAGACACCCGCTGCATGCGCTTTGGCACGTGCGTCTGCGTGCGCGTGTGTCCACTCTCTGTTTCTGCCCTGCCGAGCGCAGCAGACACGTGCGTGTCTACACACGTGCGAGCAACGAGAGAGGGCGACACGCGCGTGGGACGGACGTTTCTGCGTGCGTCTCTCCATGCGTTTCTGCATCTCTCTTGGGTTTTGAAAGAGGGAGGGAACCTCTGCAGACGCGCGCATATATTTATATCTCTGTGTACTTACGTGTGTGTGTATGTGCGTGTGTGTGTGTGTGGACGTCTGCATGTGTGTATGTATCTGCATTCGTGTATGTATGTGTATGTATGTGTCTACGTATGTGTGTACATAAGTGTGTACGTGGCGTAGGCGTGTGTATGTGTGTGTATACGTGTATGTGTGTACGTGTCTTTGTACGTGTGTGTGTGTGCGTCTGTGTCTGTGTGTGGATATTTATATATGTACACATCCACCTCCATGCGTGCGCACCCTGTTCTTGGGTTGCGTGCTGCTGGAAGAGCAGCAGTTTCTTTTAGTCTGCGTGTCTCTGCGGATGCTGCTGCCGCTGCTGAAGTGCTGCTGCTCCTATTTCTACGATATTCTTTGTTGCTGCTGCTGCTGCTGTCGCACTGGCGCGTCCTGCCTGGTTCGCTACCGGTGCTGCGGCTGCTCCTGCTACTCTTGCTCCTCCCGCAGTTTCACTTGCCCGCATGCCACAGCTGCTGTGGCTCCGACTGCCCTTCCGTACCCCTATTTTTTTACATATGTATATAAGTATATGTATATATTCATGTGTCTGTCTGCTCTGCTTCTGCGTCCCTCTCTCTCTCATTTCCTGCTGCACACCAATATACACGTGCGTGTGTACGCGCGGGCTTTCGTATTGCAGGCCGGCCCCTTCGTGTCCACGTGTGTCTGCCCGCATCTTCCCAGATACACACATACATCTCCACCGCCGCTGCGCTGCTGCAGCTCCTGTTGCTGCTGCGTCCTGCTGCTGCTACTGCATCCTGCTGCTGTTGTTGCGTCCTGCTGCTGTTGTTGCGTCCTGCTGCTGTTGTTGCCTCCTACTGCTGCTATTGCCTCATGTTGCTGCTGTTGCCTCCTGCTGCTGCGGTTACCCCGTGCTGCTGCTGTCGCAGTTGTACAGCACACACTTTACAGAGCGATACCTGTCTACGCCGCAGCGAAATGCGGAAGGCTATCGAAGCAGCAGCGTCTTGTCGCACGTGAAGGGACTAGATCCTCGGTCTCATCGCCTGAAGCTTGTGCATGGCTATCTTGATGAAAATGTCCACATGCAGCACAGTCTGGCATTGCTAAGAAGAATGCTTGAGTGCCAGGTAAGTCTTTTTCCTCTGGACACTCTCTTTCTGTAGAAACAGGTATACGTCTAACATATATTTACGCGCAAAACTGTACGTAGAAGTTCCCCTTCTACAGATTTGTCAAAACGACACGTCGGTGGGTGGGGGGGCGAGGGCCGTCCGTCCTGAGAAGGGTTTAAGAGCGCGTGCCTGTCTTGCCTAACCGACGCGTGCACGCCTGATCGACGCATGCGACGGTGTCGCTGCAGCTGCGCAGGCATGCAACACTGCGGAGGATCCTGCCTCACCATCAGAGGGCTATACTTCCGCCCTCTCTCCGTGGTTATCTCTACGAACTCGCTGCTCAGTACTTCTTCTAGAAACTCCACGTGCGCACACACGTCTCTTTGTACTGTACACAGGTGGATCCCTATGGCCTCGCTGCGCGCCCGTACATCTACGGGCGGATACCCGTGTCCACAGTATAGACGCAACTGCATATATATATATATATGTATACGTTGGCGTATACGGGATACACTTACTATAGCCATCGCTGTCTGCGTGTGTGTATGTGTGTATGTAGACACGCACGTCTACATCAGCAGCTCTGTAGAAGTGAGCGTCTGCCCCACAGTTTCTGCTCAGGTGTCGCATCAGGTGCATGCACGGGTACGCAAATGTCTGCATGTGTGCGTGCGTGTGTACGTTATGCAACTTACTCCATATATAGACGTGGCAGGGTGGTGCTTCCAGCGGTATGAAGTTTGTGTATGAAGATACGCAAATATAGGGGTGCGCACCTCTGCCTATATAGCTAGGGATCTGCGTGGATGAGTAGGTGTAAACTCAGTCTTATTCTTCTAGATAGCCTTTGAAGACAGCGATAACGCAGGTACGAGAAAAAGACCTCTCCAGGTCTATATGCAGTGTGTATGTGTGTGCACAGGTGCATGGATTCATGCTTGTGTGCGTGCAGAACGACACATACATATCTGTTTTTTTCTGAAGAGAAACATACGTATATATGCAAATATATATATATATATGTGTATGTAGGCGGAACGAAGAAAGGCAAGCATATGCGCGTCTGTGTGTGTAAATGCCCATACTTCTTGTGCGTATACTTGCAAAGAATCAGAGCCAGTTTTGCCCGAAGAAGACACTCCTGTGCTGCTCGCGTGGTTGCTAGATTTCTGCGAGGTGACGTACAGACACGCAGATATGTGGAAGTCCACAGGTGAGTACGTGCGTGTACGTGGATGCGCCTGAACATACTTAATATGTCTACGTATAACTAGGTGTATTTCTTGGTTTGCGACTGCTGGGGAAGATGCGCCTGCGTGTGTACGGCAAAAATTACGATCTTCGACATGACACTGCAATATTCCGCAGTAGCAAGAGATTTCTTTGTTTCTAATGCCCCCAGGATGTGTCGCTACCTACGTTTTTAGTGAGTAGGAGCTTCTCTCTCTATGGATATATGTGTGTGTTCGTGTGGGTGTATTTGTATGCGCACGCGTGTATAGATGTATTCTACGCGTGTGTGACGAGATATACACAGAAGTACTGATATACGCACATGTTGGCGTAAAGGCAGGAACTTACAGATGAAACGCGACAAAAAGAGAAAGAGAGAGAGCGGTTTGGCGGGAGGGAAGAAAACAGTATGCAGCAGGGTCTTTTCTGCGTTCTGCAAAAGTAGGTACTGGAGTTCCACTGGCTTGTTACTGCATGTGCTAGACGTACTGCCAGAGGCATCTGCTTGACGTCAAGAGTTATACTTGAAGGCACTAAATTTGTCGGCGTGCGGACGGTCCAGATGAAGGGACCGTGAAGGGACGGTGTATCTCACCAGGCTGTTCTGATCTGGTGTACGTACGCTGGAAAGATAACACGAGTGCTCTGGTGTAACAAGAGCTCGCGCCAGGCACGGGGGAGCACGTGCGTCATCCTCGTCCATCTGTCTTTAGTACAATGGAGCGCGCAAGAAACAGCGACCGCTTTTTAGACACGTACCACACGAAGACGTCGACGTAGAAATTACGGAGAGGCAGACAGTGGACATATGTGTAGGTACATATGGGTTCATATACGTGCAAACCAGGCACGCATGCTATATATATATATATATTTTTGTGTGCACCCATACGTGTGCAGATGAATACACGCCTGCACCCGACGAGAACTGACTAACGCCAAATAGTGTAGATGCATTTCTTTGTCGTGGAAAATATTCCACGTTTAAGAGCGCGTGGTAGTCGTCACCAGGATGTACACCTACGTATTACCTCTTCCTGTAGCGTCTCTGCATGCGTGCGTCTTCGTCTTTCCATAAAAATGGGCAAGACGAACTGTTGATCGCATAGCAATTGCAACTGCACATGGTGACAGGACGACCACTGTGTTGCTTTGCCCTTCTGGAGACTGCATACAGTAGTGCATACTGACAAAAGCACTCCTCTTGAACGCAGTTGCGTTTGCCATGTTGCTAGAGCGGCGTCTTCGTGTCCCGTTGCAGTAGTGTGACTACATTTGCATTGGTGTGTAAAGGTGTATCTATGTATGTATATATATATATGTATATGTATTCGTATACTTGATGGAGAGAAGTGGTTATGGACGAGAAAGGAATGAACAGGTGATTTACGTAGAAGTTTGCTGTGTGTTCGGAGCCTCTTCACCACTCCAGTGACGCAGCAAGTTCACATGTTCATACGTAACGTGCAGGGTTACATTCATACACTACGTATATATGTTGACGTTCTCGTATGTAAACAGGTGGAGGAGCTGTCTGCTGATATTTTGATACAACTAAGCAGAGAGAGCAAAGTAACGTTGTTAAGACATGATCTTACACGTGCTGCGCCTAGCTTTGCGGATAAGAGAGGCATCGACTGCATAAAGGTCTTGGTCTGCCGCTGCGTTTTTTTTTTGCTTATGAAGAGTTCATAGAGAAACATGAAAAGAGAATGTAAGCGTATCTACAGAGCTGTTGCTGCTGCTCTGCTCTGGTGTCTCTGGTGCTTCTTCCATTTTCCGCGTCTCCGTCTCCAGTTCCCAGCAGAATTTATCTGTCTGCCGCAGTCTCGCCACGGCCCCAGCGTGCCGGCAGAAAGACTTTTTTTTGCCCAGGAGCACATCCTTTTCTTCGCCGAAAGCCTCCTACCTCCTTCGAAGCGTCCACGGCGACCCCGCGGGGTCAGCCAGCGAAGCGTGCAGCAGCAGCAGGAGCAGCAACGAAAACAACAGGAGCAGCAGCAGCAGCAGTGTATACCCTAGCAGAGCCAGAGGTAGAAACTGCACACATCGGACGATAGCAATGGCAGCGGCACTCAGCAGCAAACAAGCAAGGCAAATGAGTCGTAGGATGGCGGCTGCATGTGGATAATGTGCCAGCGTGGGTGCTGGAGGGGAACGAATACCACAGGGCCAGCAGGAGGCGATCTTTGTGGTACAAACTGCGCAGACATCCCACTAATAGATGGTTTCAGGGCGTACCACACTGTTATGAGGTCGAAAGGTAAGCGTAACTCAGGGGACCAACTATATACTCTTGTTTACTTTACACATGTTTGTGTACATGTGGTGCAGCAACGGTCATATATTTGATGGATACGAGTTTCGTCTAAAAACATTTTTGGTACCTTGCACGCGTTACGTGTAAACGTGCTGCCGAGCTTACATTCAGCAGCTCACTGGTTGGTTACTGTCCATATTCTGTCGCAACGACCACGTGCGTTTCCATGGTGAGAATGACAAGCCAAGGAGCTGCTGAGAAAAATATGTTGAAAGAGAAAAGAAAGGGCTGAAAGGCACGGCAAACACGATGTATGCACATGGGGAGGAGTGAAATCATCCAGAGGCAAACCATCAAAAGCTATACATTGTTACCACAGTAATATTTGACCTGCATTCGACCAGTCAGATCCTCCAGCTGTAAGAGAACAATACATTAAATGAAATGTCGGGGACGCGGAGTATCCCCTCCAATAAAGACGCGAAAGAGCACACGCAGTGAGTAAAGGTGGCTGGCACGAAATTTTGGACATCAGCCGCACTGTGCAGGGCGAGGGTCTAAAACCTTCAGCGAGGACGGAGCTCACTGTTGTATGAAATCTGCGTTTACAGGGCAGTGGTGCACGGGGTGAGGTATCCCGGTTAGAAGAGAGTGTTTGCCATTTACGTGAGGAGTGAAAAGCGGAAAGATCACAGAACACTAAAGGAGTGAAGAGTTTAACATTGTGTTTTCAGGTTTCGGAAGAATCTACACACAAGACGTTATGGTATTCGGTTGTTTTACACGAAGTTGTTTTCAGCTCACCTTGCCCTCCTCAGCGAAACCGTTGAGTGACTTCCCTTATGTGTATTGAGAATGCATTTGCGCTGTTATGCAGAGACGGCATGTTCAGTCGAGTGCCTTGGGCAGAGACACGTCTGTACATTGGTATTAAAGTTTCAGATTTTCCCACCCGCAAGACATACACCTTTTCAATCGCGTCCGCAATGTACTGTCCGGAAGCGTCACGTTCGATTGAGAAGCATCGCACGCTAGAGGCAAACACGTACTCAACCGCAGCTGCCTGTGGACAATTTTATGATACTAGTATCTGCTGTGCAGGGGTGCAAATCACCACCTAGTGGAAGGGATGCCTCTGCATTTGTGCGCTTGATAGGGGCGATGGTTTTCGCACCGCATAAGAAAACGCGTATTTGCACACTGGTAAAGCAAGGTGTACCATCTTAGAGTTTACGTCGATTGCAGCGTATGTTGATGGCTTCGTTGTTCTCATAATGAAATTACTGAGTTGCGTTCCTGTCGGAAGTCTGAGGAGCACTCGATTTGCAATTGAGTAGTGAACGACGCTTTTGAGCCTAGTAGGACGCCGACTTTGTACGCAGCTTCGTGAGAACACAAATGCGTATGGCTAAGGGGCCAATTTCCGTACACACAGTATTCTCGTGTGGTGCGATTTGAGAGTTACAGATGCCTCGCAGAGCTACGCAAATCATGCTATACAGCAGACGCACGCGCCCACATTAGTCTTAGACTAGTCTTTTACAACCCCGTCTACACACCTGCAAAACAACTGTCCAAGTGTTTCGCAACAGTGACGGCGTACTGACAAACTCGAGCCTGCGATTATGAGGAAAGATATGCGTGAACGGTGTAGTTTTTTGAGTCACGGAGGGCCACACGAAACAATGTGGTGGCCAAGGGTCACCGTGCTGGACGAATCGGCGGATCTAGGTTTTTCTTTTTCACCTGAGCTTGCAGGAGGGATGGGCGAAGAGTTCCACCAGTTACGATAGGCAAAGAGAATGATGTTCTACATCTACGTGGGGAACTTTGTCCTATCTAAGGTCCTGTTATAAGAGTGTTGATTTCGCTGAAGGTTGTCACGCGGCTTATATTAACTTTTGGAAGTAAAGCTTGAGCAACGGCGTGACACGCCGAGTGGCACAGCTTAGTTGCGACGATGTGCACTGGCCACACTCAAGAAACACCACCAGGTTCTCTGTTTGCTTGGGTACGTTTACATTTATTACAGTGCAGCTGGCAGCGACTCTATGACGCTGTAAATTATATCTCTGAAGCTGTGTTCGTTCACAGACCCTGCTTCGTGCTACGTACAGATACACAACTAATTGCACGGATTCTACCTGTGCAACTGACACGGAAGCTCGTACATTTCTGAAAGTGTGGTTGACCTCTCTTTTCCAAGTGCGTACATATCTGCGCGCAGATATATGGGTGTAGTTATGCGTGACAGATCACGTATATACGTGTAGGTCTGCTCGCGAACATTTTTCACAACTGCGTTTATTCGCATCTTATATACGAGCAAAAAGTGGTGGCAGGCGCTCCGCGCAAAGTTTCCCAATGGTTGGGCCCAGTTTGCCTGACTGCAAAGCATGAGCTCCATCCTTATGTGGTATAGAAACCAGAAAGTGCTTTCAAGAAGCACAGCTGGACAACGTACGTTGCGAGCTACCTCGTTGTACGGTCTCCACCTTTATAATGGGGACAAGAGATCTTTATCTAAGCCAGAAGTAACAGTCCGAATCTCACTTCTACAGCTAATTATTCACATTGGCGCTGGTGCGTGTACCATGTAATAACACGGTGGGTGTACGTGTATGCACGCACATAAGAGGATCTAGGCGACAGGGCTTTTCACATTGTTCGAAATTGTGGTTAACCAGGACAACTGCGGAAAGAGCACATTACAGATCATATAAAGTTATTCCCCTCCGGCTACCAAGAATATGCTGTTGTGGGTTGTAATCAGGGACACGTCTCTCATCCACCTCAGCTGCAGCAGATCCCCGAGGAAGTCATGCACTTGAGACCGAGACCAAAATCTGTACACATGTACGAACTACCATGCCAGCATGCGAGCACGTGACGCGTATGGATACCAGAAGATCAAAAATGCGAAAAAGTACCTTCACTCGCGCCCCGAGGAAAAACGTGATTCACAAGCTGAGTCTGTACCGTCTTTCGGAATTGACATTATGTAGCTAACGAGAAACAGCGCAACGGCGTATCGAGCTACACAAGTAGGAACGACGCCCTCGCCAAGAAAAACAGGTTTTACCCTAACATTTGAAATGCGAGTCTCCAGGCGCTGGCGGCAGGCCAGTTCACGAGACTTTCTACTTACCTAGTGAGTACACAATCGGCCGCGTGAACCATTCTGCAAGTGTCTTCGCAAGTGGGTGTAGCGTACTTCATTGGAATGCTAATCACTAAAAATTGAGCTGCTAATGGCCGTGCCGCGCAGGCCACCCGTTTCAGAGGTGTAACTTACACCTGGACCTTGACACGGAAAGGCACAAGATTACGCGGTGCCGTGTATATTCCCTCTATGAATCTATTTGGCGTGGACTGAATGTAAAGAGAGGACAAAGAACACAACTGTGGACACCAACGACGCACCGACGATCCTATCTGTAGAAGCAGCCTTTGTGCGACGCCGCTGCACCTTCGGAATGGTTACGTTCCTTGCTACGTCTACAGCAGGAAAGACTTCCAGGAGGACCACCGCCGGCAGAATGGTCGGGCAGCTACGTAACAGTGCATTGAAACGTCCAGTGCAACGTGAGGGTAACATTTGTCTCACATGGTAACTCATATGTCACTTGCACGTTGTTCAAGTGAACACGTCAGTGACTACGCTTCAGTTGTGCATTGATCCGAAGTGCCTTTTCTCCCCTCAGTGCCTCATCTTCTGACCAATTCTACATTACCGCCGTGGGCCCCACGTAACCAGGAGCCGGTCCAGCTGTAAGAGCCGACGGAGAAGGAGGCACTCCGGGCTCTAGTGCTTCCTGCCCTCCTTCTGCGGACTCATCCTCTTCCTCCTCTTCTTCCTTCTTCCTCGCGTACGCAATACCTGCTCCAACGGATCCGAGTAACACAAGGCCTCCTATGACCGAACCTGCTATGGCGGTGTTAGACATTCCTTGAGATTCGGTCTCAGTAGTTTCTTCGTACTTTTGTGTGCCGGCAGCAGGAGCGCATCGCTTTCTCCCCCCCGTTGTAATTTGTACGTAATTTTCAGCACATTGACACGAGTACGTATTCTGCTCTGTTATGCAGGCTGTCACGATCTCCGGATCCCCGCACGGATTCCCTATGCAACTTCCGGTCTCAGCACAAATTTCGGATTGGTCTTCGAGAGTTCGCACTTCGTAGCCTTCTTTGCAGGTGCATGTGTAGGGCGAAGAACTGCCAACGGGGTTGGGTGTGCACTTTTCAACCGCCTCCTCGGATCCGCATGGTGCTACACCGCACACGTCTTGTTCTACACACATTCTCCTCCCGTCTCTATAGGTTGTCAAATAGCCGTCATTGCACTTGCAGGAGTACACTCCTTTGTTGACTGCGCACGTTTGCACGGCATCGAGGGGCCCGCAATTCTCAATACACTCCTCTTTAGAGAGACAGGTTTTCTGGCCGTCGCGCTGCCCAAGCAAAAAGTCGGGCTCACGACACGTGCACGTGTAATTTGAACCACTTGTTGTGCATTCCGCCACCTTCTCTTGACTGCCACAAGCCTCCAATAAGCAAGGGTCTCCCTCCACGCAGGTCTTGCGGCCATCAACAGCAAACTCCGCATATCCAGATTGACATTCGCAGCGGTAGCCAGAGCCTTCAGCATAACACCTCTTTGCTACAGCGGGTGGGCCACAGGGAGCATGCTTGCACACATCATCTTTTACACATTTCTCTCTGCCCGCTGTATCTGTCTCCACTACGTAGGTCTCTTTGCAGAGGCAGGAGTACCCATTCTCCGTGGAATTGCAATTGACTACACGATCCTCGCCTCCACATGGATCACCGTAGCACCAGTTCTTCCTGCAAATTTGAGCCTCGCCGTCTGACAATAAACTCAAGTCGTATCCAGATTTGCACTGGCAGCGGTAACGGAATTTCGGCTCGCGTTCAGTGACGCAGGAATGGACAGCTTCGGGAGGACCGCAGGGAGAGTCAGCACACAAATTTACTTCCTCACAACGGTTATTTCGGACAGCGTATCCTTGCTGGCATGTGCACTCGTACCCGTTTTCTGTGTTCCTGCACTCTTTCACCATGTGAGATGGACCGCATGGTTCAGCGAGACAGTAATTAGGCTTCTCTTTGCAAGATTCCTTGTTATTGGTGATCTGCACCATATGCGTGTCCGGACACGTGCACTTGTAGCCATCTTCTAAATTCTTACACTCTCCTGGATCGCATGGTTGTCCCCAGCAAAAGTCTTTAACACAGCTTTTCCCGTCTCCAACAAAGCCATCTCGGCATTTACAGTAAACGCCTCCATTATTCTCGTTTTGATGAACACACTCGGCGTTTTCATCACATTGATGTCCGAAGCGTTTGCAGTTGCAATTGCCGTAGCTCCACTCAGGATGGTACACAACTGAAGTGCTGCATAAAGCCCAGCTGTCGTGACACCAGCTTCCGCAACCCCCCAGGCAAGCCGTTTTACTGCAGCAGAAGCGGTCTGGGCAGTACATGTTAGTTTGTGGTGGGTAAACACCATTGTACTCACGCGACCCACAAGCAGCATAACCTTTAGAAATACGGCAGAGCCAGGAGCTTCCGTGTTCAGTGGAATTCACACCTGCAGACGCAGAGGTAGTGACAGTGACTGCACTGGCAGAGGCTGACCTGTGGCTGGTGACAGCGAGAACGGTATGCCTCTGATGGGCGACCTGACGAAGCGACAAGCCAGCTGTGCAATGGAACATGAAGAAGGACACGGACGGCAGCCAATACCAGAAAAACGGGAAGAAAGGGTGAATCTTCTTAAAGCGGAGACAAAGCGCCATTTTGCGCGGTTAGAATGGCCTCGACGAGCTCTGCTCGTGTGTCAGACCTATGGAAGCCATGTAGAAACCACCGGCTCAAACGCCGTTGACGTTAGAGTTTCACAGCCTGACCGGTTGAAATGTTCGGTGATCTTTTTGAACATAACTGCCGAGGCCGTAGGTCCCCCTCTATTGGTTTTAGAAGTGTAGGGAAGTACGTCAACATGTAGAATTAACTGCTGACTCGCCGTTGCAGAGCCACTGTGGCAGTTGCAGCTGGCGCAGCAAAGGTAACATGATAGCTGTATGTTTCACAGCTGTGGCGGTCCACAGCTGCGGGTGCGACAGGGTTTTTCAAAAATGACGCGCCTGCAACTGTAGGTTTCTCTCTACCAGGTATACAGGAGACGACCGAGCGGGCAACTGTGAAACCTAGGAAACAGGCGTGTCCAACCCACGTAGGTGGATCTATCTACCTGCTTCGACTCCAGCACCGTATGTCATTCGCCGCCCTACACCGATTCTACGTAACATTCTCAAGCAGGAACGCAGGGTAGTTGCACACAGAGGGTTAAGCTACGCATTAAACCGTCCTCTGAGCGTTCTCCCTCTTGAACAAAGATGACGGAAAAGGCTACCAAGAACACCACTGCGGTTGTTTCATCAGTCAACCCTACTCAAAAAAGTCAACAAAACGAGCAGTCGTCCGATGTGGACATCTCGGAATACTGTTATTATTCAAAGCATCGTGGGACCACACGGCGTGCCTAAGCACGAGGAGACAACAGCCTTCATCAGTACAATACATTTTCAAAGTCGCGGGCTAAGGTGAAATCCTTATCATGACAAGAGAGAGGAACAGCAGGCATCGTAAATCGCGCGTACTCTTTGTACCCAAGACTATCTCAAATACATCAAGCATACTAGGAAACAACCCCTGCCTGTTCCGCGACAACGCAGGCGAGAACTTCACTGGGCTACACTTACGAAAACTTACTACAAGAAAAGCTTTTCCTGGTAGGATGTTCTGCGCAGGGAGGCGCGATCACCCCATTGTGCCAGCAGGAGAGCCTCTGGTGCCGTCAAACTGCACACAAAGGTGAAATCTTGGGCTCTGGCAAGTACACGAAAAAATTCAGCTTCACAATGCAGAGGTCGGATATCAAAACTTGAGATTTTTGATTATTTCTCAGTTAGACGCACGCCAGACAAGCAGCTGAACTGCGAAAAGTGTATCTTCCCTCCTCCACCTGCTAGCGGCATCAGTCGCGACGCTGAGGGGTACAATTAAGTGACAGTTTTTCGTGACGACAGCACATCATATACGTCGTACTCATAAATTTTTATTGGAGCTACCGGCGACGGGCATAGGGCAGCCGCTACGTAGCGCGGCCGGTTTACCCAGTCACAGAGCACAAAATAAGTTAAGATGCCAAGTTTGGTCGTTGTCCGTCGACCTTTCCCTTCCTCTACTTCGCGATGTCTGATTCGAAATGTGGCCTCCATGCGCGCGTAGAGGTGCCGCGTGCAAGTACACCTATACGTGTGTGTGCCTCATGAGGACCGAGCAGACCAGCGCATTCGTAATGAGACGCTGAGTATTTGCGTCATCCGATATCATCTGGCTCTTAGGTGTGCAATCGCACGTGGACGCACAGGTCCCATTATGCTCGAAGTAGCCCTCTTTACAGAAACTGGTCCCAATGAATAAACCACTGGCATGTCTCCTTCGCATCTTGGACCACGTACGGTTACCACGTATTCACTTGTGGTGAAACAATGAGAGGTGAAATGGAGGGACTGTGGGCCCACACGTGGGAAGGATGTTCCCCTACAATTCCGCTGGAAGGTGAAAGGAAAGGCTGATCCACCTCAATATCATCCTCGTCGGCACCGTCACTTTCATATGAAGCACGACGTCTTTTATAGGCAATGGCTGACCCTACAGCCCCTACGAACAACAGAAGACACACGGCTCCTCCTGCAGTGGCTTTCAAAGAAATACCTGAATGCTTGCTTTCGTCTTCTCCAACGTACTCGTCCAGTGTTTTCCCAGTTCCCCCGTCTGCGCGTACACACCGGACAGAACCATTGACAAGTCCTTGAACGAACCCCTCTTTACACTTGCACGTGTAGCCGTTTTCGGTTGAAAGGCAAGCATCTGCAATAGCAGGTGGACCACAGGGCTGGCCTGCGCAACTGGAAGAGCTTGCACACACCTGATTCCCGTCCTCGAGCGTTCGTCTTGTAAAACCGTCGTTACATTCACACTTATATGATGAACCCGCAGGTGTACAGCTTTTGACAGCTTCTTGCTCCCCACAAGGATAGACGGAGCAGGGATCGCCCTTTTCACACCTCCCTACACCTGCTTGATACTTGTGAACATACCCCGGATTGCATGTGCATCTGACCTCTCCCTGCTGCAATAGCTCGCACGATTTTACAGCCTCCTTCTGGCCACACTGAGATGTGCACTCCTCATCAGACACACACGTGCGCTGCCCCTCTTTGAGAATTTCTGTAAAGCCAAAATTGCAAGTACAAGAGTACGACGAACCGTCCGTAGAGCACTCCTTTACCGCGGCGGGGGGGCCACACACACCCAGACGACAAGGATCTCCCAAAATGCACTTGCGTAAGCCATTCGAGATAACCTCTGTATAGCCTGGCTGGCATCTGCAACGATACGAAGAGCCTTCTGAGTAACACTCTTTAACAGCGCTCGGTGGGCCGCAAGGTGCCTGCTTGCATATGTCCTGCCGCACACATGCCTCCTGGCCTTCATCGTTTCTTACAACCTCGTATCCCTCCTTACAAAGGCACGAGTACCCCACGGCGCTGGAACTGCAGCTAGACACGCGGTCTGCAGGTCCACATGGCTCTCCGTAACACCAGTTCTTCACACATGTCTCTGTTTCCCCATCAGGTAAGAGTCGCAAGTCGTAGCCTGCTTTGCACTGACAGCGATGCAGTAATTTTGGTTGCCGTTCCGTCACGCAAGAATGGACACCTTCTGAAGGCCCGCAGGGAGAAGAGGCACATAAATCAATTTCCACACAGCGGTTGTCTCGAACTTCGTAGCCTTGCATACACGTGCACTGGTACCCATCATCGGTGTTTTTGCATTCCTTCACCATATGCTCTGGTCCACAGGGCTTGGCACTGCAGTAATCTATCCTGCATGTTTGGTGGCCTTCAATAGTCACGAGCTTGTGGCTTTCCGGACACTCGCAACGATATATTTCGTCGATTCTCTCACACGTGCCAGCGCCGCAAGGATTCGTCGCGCAAAGGTCAATCTTGCAGGTTTTCCCGTCTCCCCAGTACCCCTGTCTGCAGCGACAAAACACTCCTCCTTCCTCGTTATTGTGGTGTACGCATTCCGCATTAACGTCGCAGTTCGCCGCAAAATGTTTACAACTGCAATTTCCGTAACTGTACTCGGGGTGGTACACAGCGCTAGAACTACAGAGTGCCCAGCTGCCAGTGCACCAACTGCCGCAGCTGCCACCGACACAGGCGGTTTTGCTGCAGCAGAACTCGTCAGGACAGTACATGTCAAGACGAGTCTTGCCGTCGACGTCGTAGTACTCGCGCTTCCCACAGGCTCCGTAATCTTTTGATATCCTACAGAGCCATGAGTTCTCGTCCTCAGGACGTTCCTCAGCACCAGCCTTATTGCCGTCTGACGCGGAACGCAGACTTCCACTTATATGCACTAGACTGTGAGGCGTAGCGTTTGCCTCTTGCAGAAGAAGGCACAAGAATTTCATTACTGCGAAAAGGATTAAGGAAGCGAAGATCGCCCCGTCGGCGCGAAACAATAGCTTCATTGCGATGACTCAATCGAACCGAAATGTCTTAGGGACAAGAATAATCTTGGCGTAATTCTAAACTCAAGCAGCTTCACCGATTAGGGAACTGATGCCACACAACAGTCATCAGGATCAAATAAGGAGGGTTGAAGAACGTGAAGTGGTACTGCCATGTCAAGTGGCACGGAAGGCCTAGAGAGTATCAGCTTCATTTACGCTGTTAAACGGGAGACGGGAGCAAGACACTAGAATTGTCACTATTCTCTAAGGGTACGAAGGCATGCCTAGCGCACCATTGGGTTTACAAAGGTTGAATCGGAGAAGAAAAGCAGTAAGGGCTTTGCCCGTGTGCAACCAATTACCGCATTGTCGCTCCCCGTAGATTTTTCACGTTTTTTCCAGCGTAAGCGGTGTCGCCGTCAACCTGACGACGGCGTCTCTATTGCATTCTAGCCAATGACGAGGGCCGCCGGCCTGGCGCGACTCATGCAGCTAATACTCTCCAGTGCAGAAGGGTCTGTGCCTTTTCTGTGGAGTACAAAAGCATACCAGCACTTCACCGTCATTGCCCGTCAACGCCAGCGCTAGACAAAGTACTCGCATTGTTGTTTTGTAGCGTGTGCCTCAACTAACCATGTGCTCGCTTCTTTATGCAGGCGCGCCTGGGCTTACGTGATGTTACAGTGGAAACGAAGGATCCATCCTGCACGTTGTAGCAACACTCCATTAGAAGAAATGACGCATACGTACATCTGTGGCACTAGACAAAATGTCCGTGTAAATATGACTGGTGTGCTACAGTAGTGGCGCAGCTGTACTCAGATACGGCCGACAGAACCGCGCCCTTCGCGCTGACCCAAGCGCATCTCTTCAGCTGCTGCACGCGCATTGCACTTGCCCGGAAAAAATGAGGCAAATGCTTTGTCGGTACTTATTTAGCCGTTTTAGCCGCTGCACACGCACTGCAGTTGGCGAGAAAATATGAGGCAAGTGCTTTGTCGGCACTTCTTCAGCGAACAACGTCTTCTTTATAGACGATACCGTCAGTTTTCGCCACACGAATGTCATTACCTGCAATGAGAGGAGCACGCGAAGTCGCGCACTCTACGTATTAGAATCCGGTTAACAACCGCTTCAAGAGTTGAAGACTGCACTTCTCTGATTACTTATTTAGTGTCACTGCTGCAGCACCGGTGAAACGATGGCGATTTTGCCTTGATCTATGCAGTGCGTTGAGGAGGAACAAGCGCTGCCCGAGTTGTGGGGTGGGGAGAACAGGATCCACACGAGGTAACGCCTCACCCAGCGGTCCGCTCTCCAGTACGAAGAAGACTGGCTTGCCGCATGTAGTTGTTGACGTTTGACAAGACACAAAACCATAGTAATACGCGCATGTTCCAGTTGTCCTCGTCACGTGACTCACGATACGCAGCGTTCCTGATTGAACAGTAGGAGCTCTCATACTCTGCATATTCCCGTCATTTGGTCTTCAGTGAGGGCCCACAATAAGCGCTTTTCCTTTCATCCTCACTACCACCTGTTCCGCTGAAGGCCGACACCCTCCACTTTTCAAATCCTGCGAGGTCGCTTGGTGAACAGCTCATAGATAGGGAGCCACTCATCCCCCGTGCAATTCTCAGTGCAAACGCGCTACGTGAATACGCGCGGCATACGCGTATTTATTCCTTGAGCACCGCTTCGATACAAATTTCGAACGCCGAGGATCACGTGAAGTCAGGAGAACCAGAGAAGTACGAGTAGTCTACGTTGTAGGCATCGTAGTCCTCGGCTTGCTGCATACTGCGTTTGTGCCGCCACTCGTAGAAGTAGTAAGCGCCTATCAGGACCACGAAGAACGCAATCACTGCTATAATTGCGAAAAACGCAGAGAGGTCATCAGCGCAGTATGGAGCATCTTTTGTTCCTTTTAACGTAGCCCCCTTTTTACAGGTGCATGTATACCCGTGTTCTGTGGGAGTACATGCCGCCACCAAATTTTCTTTGCCGCATGGGTTAGTATCACACGGGTCACCTCTCATAGACCGGCAGACTTCCTTTCCATTCACCTCTTCTACAGTGTAACCTGAGTTACACGAGCATGTGTAGCTGTCTCCCTCGCCTTCGATGCATTCGAGGACAGCTTCTTCCGATCCGCACGGGTCGGAAGCGCAGGGCGATTTATGCGAAATAGGCTCGCACTTCTGGTTTAGACCAGTAGGGGCTTTCCATCCTGAGTTACAAGCGCAGGCGAAATCGTTTCCGTTCGGCTTACACTCTTTAACAGCTTCCGGGGGGCCACACGCTTCAGGAATTATCTCACATGCGTTCTTTTTTCTACATAGGTGTCGTCCGCTCACTTCTGTCTCGGTATAACCTTCGTTGCAGGCACAGCTGTATCCGCCCTCAGGGTCCCCCACACATTTGCCGTGTGTTCCGCAGGGGTTACTACTCTCGCAAGGATCTCTCCTGCATGTCTTTCCGTCACCCAAGTAACCCTGTTTACATTTACAGAAAACTCCACGAAGCGGCACAAGCTGGTCAACACAAATAGCAGCCCTGTGGCACTGCGCTCGCGCTTTGTAGCAGCTGCACTGGTCGAAACTGAACTCTTTATAGTACACTAACCCATTGCAAAAGATAGGTTCTGTCGCGCACCACATGCCCATGTTGTCTTCTTTGACCACCGTTTTACTACAGCACGAACCGGGCAGGCAGAATCTGCCAGCAGGGACGACGGCATCGGCACGCTCGTGGCAGGGCCCTCGATTTCCACTGGAAAACCTACAAATCCACGACGACTCAGCTACAGGTTCTTCGTACACAACTCCATTAGTAGTTGCGGTGGCCACTTCTGTTCCATTGCCGTTACTGGTTGTATTGGAAGTGACGTCCTCCGCCGAGCCATCGGCCACCAACGAGACACGTGTCTCAGTATGAAGGCTTCTAGTGTAGCCACGGGTCAGAAGAACAGGAAGCGCAGATAGACCCTTCACACTAAAGACAACTATAAAATAAAACTTTAGATAAAACATGCTTGCTGCTGGAACTGCTCGGAAGCTCTCAATTCCTGTCAGTAGAAGAGCACACGATGACGGTGCCTTTCTGCAAGACCGGCGCCAGTGCCGTCTTACGCACTGTTCTCCCATAGCGACATTTTTCTGGAGAGTTATCAACACTGTGAAGCAGTGCATCGTGCGCTGCATCCATCGAGGGAATTACCGGAGTGTAGCCGGCTTTATTCTCTTCAAAGCAATCACCGTTTCGGCGGGGATTTGACTCCACAAGGGGAATCTCAAAACGGAATGGAACGCCGCACTGGAACAGAAAAGTTTATGGCCACCAATGTAGAAATGGAGAAAATAGATGTGCAAGCACTTGTCACGCCCTTCAAAAGCACTACAGGCGTCACGTAAGCGTCCTGGGCCTTCAAGCAGCTAACTTATGATCCTTTCTCTGTACTACCTGCGTCGTGTTCGCTTGTAAATCACGTACTTCACCATTACGCACCTGATATTATACTGCAGAGCTATCACGAGGGTTCCGAGGACCGGTCAGTCATCCGTGCTGATACGTTCTGTGTCAGGTACTTTTGTTTCTCAGACGACGCGAATAAGATGATCCCCAAGAAATGTAGGTGAGGCAGCTCGGAAGTGTCTACAGCGTATACACAATCTTTCGTGCGTGTTCTATGTCGTGTTTTCTTCTTCTCTCCGACGACGCGAATAGATCTTCAAGCACTGTAGGTGAGGCAGCCTGGAAGTATACACGATTCTTCATGAGAAGTAGGGTAGTGTCCCGGGATGAAGTGATACGCGTTTCAAAGTGCGATTCACTTCCAGGCTCCTCCGTAAGTCACATCGCATCTCCTTCATGCCCATTGACGGTGGAAAGCATCTTTCGACGAGTGAACGAGGCAGAAGAGGCAAGCCGGTATACTGGGGCATTCGGGGTTCTGGTTTGCATCATACCTCAGAGCAAAGTGGGTGGAAATGGCGCTCCATCAACTCCACATTTGCAGAATTAGGGTAGTGGCCCGGAATGAAGTGATACACGTTTTCAAGTGCGGTTCACTTCCAGGTTCCCCCGTAAGTCATACATCATCTGCTTTATGCCCATTGAGAGTGGAAAGGATCTTTCTACGAATAAATGAGGCACATGACAAGAGTCAGCGGACTGGGCATTCAAGGTTCTGGTTTGGAGCATACCTCGGAGCAAAGTGGGTAAAAATTGTGGTCCACCAACCCGTTTGCACATATGTATACGTATATCTACGTACACAGCCGGACAAACACGTCTTCACTGGTGGGTCAGCAGAACTTTTTTCTCCTCCTCTCTCTTTGCACAAGCTTGACTTTGTATTGCAGTAAGTGAAAAATTGCGTCACCGGTCCTGTGCTTGTTGACTCATATAGTTCGATCGTGGAATCATCCGCACTTCAGACGTATTCAACACAGGGGCTCGGACATGAGAAATGACAGTAATATACCATAAATGTCCGTTACTTGTCGTACCCGCCTTCTTGTCGTCAGGACACGGAGTTCGTGGCCCAGCAAAACTGAGTCGACATTTCTCAGCTTTCCTCAACTCCCTGTCTTCGCACGGCAGTGTCGTAAGGTTCTGCCTCGCCTCGATCCTCTGTGTACGCTGGGACGAAGAACCACAAAAGAAAGGACAGATACACGTATGCACACATGGAATCCACTGGGAGACAAACTTGTGGCAGTTCCTTGATGTGAGGCAGCTCTACCAAATTACGGCGTGCTGCCAAGGTCGTCTACTCCTGTGGTATCAGAAAGCAAACGCGACACCAGCACCAGCTGCAGCAGGCATCCTGCTGTGCGTGCTACTCCGGCTACCCCCTGCGCAGCCGACTGTCCCCGCTGTTCGCACTATCAAAGATGAGACTCGCGCTAGGAGCCTCTGTTCGCGACTTAACACTCGCGAGTGATCGATCCATCGATCGCCGGCGCCGCCAGGGGAGGTTGCCCGCGCCTCACCAGGTCGCGTTCGTTTTGCCTTGTTTTTCTTAGCGAGGTAAGCAAGCTGTGAAGATGTATGATACCATCGCAGGTGAAATTTCTATTTGCTGCAGTACGTTAGGCATCTCCGTTCCGCCAATCCCTCTTGCCGTCTGTAGAGCTTTCTCACAGTAGTAACAGCGCACACGCAAAAATACGCGATGCGTATAGAGCGAAGTACGCACTTGCACCGCAGGAAGAGTTACGAATGCATCAGAAAGTGTACGCATCTAAGAAAATTTCCTCTACATTAGAAAAGTGAAACATCACATTCACCTGGTCCACGGTGTACTCACGCCTTTGTTGCAGAAGCACGCGCGAACGCAACAGCCCCGCGCCTCGTCGGCCGGCGCGCACCTGAAGGCAGGGTCAGGCAGTGTGTGCAATAACGACAAGAATGACCACACAAACAGGCCCACATGGCTTGCTGGGCTGTTACGGTAGGTACGGAAAGGAGGTGCGATTGGGGCGAACTGGTGGCAACTTCCCACTCGTACAAATTGACATATACATCCATTCGCCGCTGAATAAACTAGTTGGATTTCTATCGAGACGGGTATGCGTGCCTGTGAAGGCACGACGACGACAGGTAGGTCTACTGTGCCGGGTTCTAATTGACAGGTGCGTACACTAAGAGGACTCTGACTCATCCAGCGGAATCTAGCAGCGTCAGCCATTTACACTGTTCACTGGCGAAAGAAGTAATAGTTACAGAGTGGAAAAGAGTAAAGTCTGCACACTACTGTTAACATTCCGAGCTGGAGGGATAAGCTGACTCCTACGCTCGAGATCCCTGTTGACGTCGGCTCCCTCCTACGTGAGTAACAAGGTTGCCTGTTTTGTTGACTTCGAAGGACCAATCTGAGTCACCGTCTGCGGCGGAACTGTCCAATCGAATAAGCTGACATCTGAGTGGTCGTACACCAAAAAACACAATATGTCACAATGGACTCCAAGGTACAGCTTTGTGCAAGGTGAATCGTACAGTTGGTGACCATGTGTACCCAAAGGAGCACCTGCTTGTTGTTGCTCACCATGCACAGAAGGCAGCAGCCCAAGCGTGCTCGTTCCTGCGCTTGCTTTTTAAACAGTGGTGATGCGCTCGTCCGAAGCCCGTGAATGCGAATGTAAGCCACAGCTTTCCACTTGCGATCTGCGTCACGTCAACCGCTTGTACATGATTGTGTCCCTGGACACATAGAGATAAGGACAGGTAGCTGTAAATACGCCTGCGCGTTCACACGTGTTCCGTGAACCCACGTAAGCATTACACGTGCACGAACAGGGGGAAGTTCAAGTAGATGGGTAGCTTTTGCATCAAAGTCTTGCCTTACCTCCGAATGTGTGCATGATTGCACGCGTTGTCTGGGACGTGTAGATTACCTACGAATTAGTGCAGAAGTTGCACGAGTTTTTTGAGACTCCTATATTGCGTCCAGGTTTGCAACTATGATTTAGCGTCTGTCTGCACATGAATGATTTACGGGTGGATAGAAATCCTCAAATGCTCGATGGTTACAAAGAAGAAATACTGCGGGGGCTGCGACCCGTTGAAAAGATACACTTTATTGCACCCCTGCACAAATGCGTATCTGGACGTACACGCGGCAGTGTAGTCCTCCAGACTTGCTCATAGGTGGACGTATGACTGAAGTTACACATGCGCACACCGGTGTCACACGCCTTTATGAAATCAGTTCTAATCACTGAGTTATAATCAGTGACACAACTCTACAAATAGTGGCAAAAATTCATATAGGCGGTACACTTGCCGCCGACTAATGCGCAGTATGGCGACCTTTCAGCTGTACAAGCTGAAATAAAAATTAGTTGTTCCAGTGTACGGCAATCAACAGAATGTGTCAATTACATCTACCAGGTGTGCACAACATCGTCGTTGTCCTGGGCGTTAGTGAAACAGGCGGACTCGACAGTCATGTCTTTAATAACAGCGGATAGTGTCTGACATGTGCACCCATCTGGATGTGACATCCGTAAACGACACGCGGATACATCAGCTGTAGCGCCGTTCTTCAGTTGGTATGCGACATAGCCTTTTTGGCCACGGTGTTTCTGCTGCTGTGTGAAGTGTGAAAATGTTGAGCTTTGGTTGCACACGTTTCCATGTGTTACTGGCACCAGTAAGTTCATCTTCGAAGGTCTCACTCGGACGAACTTAACGGTACAAGCTTGTCTCCATATTAGAGTTTGAACACTGGTACAAGCTAATACCAGTAAGTGTGTACAACCTTGCTCAGCAGATGTGCCGCGGTAGTACACCTGGCAGCTGAATTGACACTGCAGGTGTAATGTGTGTAAGAGAGCAGCACTCCCGCTAAGAATTCAAGTAAACGCCGTTAGCGAGCTTACATCTTGTGTCGCTACAAGAAGCGCCCGCTGGTGTAGCTGCTACACTGCCTTCACCTGAAGTGTGGATGCGCGAGTTGGTAAGCGGGGTGCGGTTCGATGTCGACAGGTCTTCGAGCTGCCGTTTCTGAGGTTAGATTTGTTCCGTCTGCAACCTAGGAACGCCATGGTGAAACTACGCGTACCACTAGAGTAGTGGTGCTTCTTCCATGTGAACGTCCAGTGAGCTACAACACGTGGCCTCAAGCCCATCTTGCGCAGATACGCATCCTGTGGTGTAACATTGTTTCATCTTGACTCATGCAGAATCGCAGTTTTATAAACGTTTGAATATCCCCGTGTGCACAAACTCCTTCACAGGAACAAAAAAAGTTCGGTTGTAGCACGCTCGAGCTATGTAGACCTTAACATTGAGTTCCACGAGATCTCGTTCCGTTCCGCTTTGTGACTAGTGCTACAGATGCGTGCCTGCTGCTACGGAAATTCATTTATAGATAAAATATTCAGATGTACGCCTGGATTCCGGGAGAGCCTCCCTAGGTTGGTGACGAGCAGTTTGGGTGGCTCACCACAGCACGTGTGCCCACGCAAAACGCACTTTACTATGTACCTTGGAGGTATTTCAATTCTGTGCGTACGAACACTGACCCGCAGATTATATTTTGTACACACATGTGTATTTGTGCGTGTACATCTTCCGCTGCGCCCTAGCGTTTTTACAGAAGACCAGATCTTGGTCTGGTGTTATGCACTTACTTGGCGTGCTCACTCACGCCAAGTACGTAAGTACGCGTGATTCCGTCGACGCCTACGTCTACAGAAAACAGGATAACGGATCTGCGGTGCGGTCGCAGTAGTCGGCAGCGGGAAAGTCTTCGCACTAGCTTGAAACAACGAGGACTCCTGAGCGGCCCGGCTGATGCAAGCGTCTTTCGCTTCTGCCGCATTCCATGCACAAGTCATACAGATGCGTCAGAAGACCTGTTACTCACGTGAGGCACGCACTGGTACAGAAATTCTTAGGTCGAGGCTCGTAGGTGACGGAGGAGGCTGCTTCGTATATAAAGTATCTCGAAGGTAGCGTGATTGCTCCCAGAAGTCCGTAAACAAAGTCACTGTGATCGTCGCACGGTGGTATTCTGAACCGTAGCATATTCTTCGATGAGCACCACGCAGACTCGTGTTGCGCTACAGAATTAGGCACCTTCACTTAGTAAATGGTCCTCGAATTCGGCACGTTCAGATTGTACGTGTCCCTAACTACTTTGGATGAAGGACTGGTGCACCATATTTGCCTTATTTTCACTTCGTTGGTCTTCCCGCTGTCGTCAATCGATGATCAAAATGGCCCTTCCCCCTTCACCATGTATACAATTCGAGTTCGCACTCTACGGCGAAGATGACGCGTCGTGTGCCCACACAGCCAACTATACCGGAGCAGGCTGTTCACGCCGGTCCGGTCACTGCGGCCATTTCGACTCTTGCTTGTCATGCTAAGGCTGGTAGTGCTGCTGGTGTACGTGCTTCCGCTGTTCCGGCTGCTGCGGCTACAGCTGCGGGTGTGCCCCCCTACAAGAGCGACAGCCGCCGATGCTCGTACAGTTGCTGCTTCTGCCGATGCTGATACAGGTGCGGCGGTCGCCATAGGTGCTGCTAGTTCGGCTCCTTGAGGTCTTGCTACGACTGCTGCTACACTTACTCTTACAACCGCTGCTGAAGCTACTCCCACTACCGCTGCTACATCTGCTCCGACTGCCAGTAGTGCAGCTGGAACTGCATCTGATGTCACAGCTGGCATTGCTGCTGCTGCTGTAGAGCTGCTAATGCTGCCACTGCTGCTGCTACAGTAGCTGCCACAGCTGCTAATGCTGGTACAGCCGGTACAGCCGCTGCCAGCTACAGCTGCTGCTGCTAAGGCTCGTGCTGCTGCTAGGGCTGCTGCTGCGACTGCTGCTAGCGCTGCTGGTGCTGCTACGGCTACTGCTGCTGCTACTACTACTGCTGCTTCTACAGCTGACGCCTCTGCTACAGGTGCTGCTGCAGCGGTGATGCTGCTGTGCCCATAGTGTTGCTGCAGTGGCAGCGGTGTTGCTGCTGCTACAGCTAGCCGTGATGCTACGTTGGCGGCTATCCGTCCGTACTGCTTGCTGTCTAACGAAGCCCGAGGTAGCGCGGATCACGTCGCTGAAAGGAGGAGGTCTTTCTCGAGTTACGCATGTTGGTTGCTCCACGGAGCCGCCTGCTTTTCCAGACGCGGATCTGCAATGAACTGCCATGGACACGCAGAGTGCCTTTCTGCGCACAGGCATTCATCGCCGCATCCATCCACAGAAGCAGATATAGAGCACGGGAGATGACACAAACGCAAAACCATGCAATGTACACACGAATATCGTAACACCGATACATAGAAGCTGCCCAGGAGACTTCGAGTACACGTGCTCCTGTGTGTGCCTTTATCAATGGCCTCATCTGCATTTTCAAACCCGTTCGAGGGGGAATCGCTTCCTGCGGCACTCGTCCTCGTTACGAGGTCTCGTACTCGTGTTCACCGTGCAGCTGTACCTCACTATCCAGAGAAGAGGCATATACCAAACGCTCCGACATTTTATTCCCTTTCAGACGTCTCCCATGGCGCTCTGCTTGATAGCGCTGCAGGCAGCAAGCTTCCTTCTACGGACAGCGATCAATTTTCGTGTGTCGCCTCATTTGTGCTGTCCCCAGTGCGCCCAACGGCGCCCAACGGCCAGCAACGCCAAGCGGGAGACGTGCATACGCAAGTGGATACAAGACGACCGTAATATACACACTGACACACTGATGCAGGTGCATCCACACATGCATACAAGTATATACGTGTATGCTGCGTGTGCGTACATGTAAATGTATATGTCTTTGCTCACAGACACGGAGGGAGTATGCGCCACTGTGTACACATGTGTTTGTCCTTACGCGTAAGCACGCTTCCTCGTACGAAGGATCATACACCACTTCCCTCTAGTTGTATCTACGATCGCACACGATTGGCTCCCCATGCCGTATGTCCTCACGACAATTAAAACAGATACTTCTCTCGACGTGTGCGAAGCGTCGACTCCGTTGTTTATAAAAAGTGTCTCCGGTCCCGCGGCTCGCAGCTCTCGCCGGACCCGCTCAAAGCTTAGGTTATTCTTCTCTCAGCAGCCCTCACCAAATCAAAGATACCACATCCTTCCGCTTCCTGCAGAAAAGCCAATATGAGGAATTTGCTAACTTCTGCCTTCGCAGCAGGTGGAGGGACTGGAGACGGGTCTGCATGGAGAAGCGGCACTCCCTCACCACTACGTGTAGCCGGCATAGAAGCGTCTTCGACGGGGTACCTTCCATACCCCTTTAAGACGGAGACAGAAGCCGCCACAAGCTTCAAGTATTTTCCACGTGCATTTACAGCGCCCACGCCGCCGTGTCCCTCGCTAATCAGCGCCGAAGATGTGTGTCTGTACGCGAACCTGCAGCGGGCTCTCCCCGCAGACAGCTCCTCCCTTAGAAAGAATTTCTGTCAACGTGGGGAATTGCTCCAGGTAAAACCGGGCAAGGTGGCCGCATAGAGGACGTGGAAGCGTATGGATCCGTGTGAAGAAATTATACGACAGTGTGTATATACGAGCATACGTGAGCAGGAGAGGTGTTCGTAATAGGACATGGTAACACTATTTGGACGCACGTAGTAAATTTGACTTCGAATATAGAAGTATAGACGTATGTATACTGCGAGGTGGAGAATTTGTGAGACATACGTGTACGTGTGGCTCTGGGTGCGTATAGCAGAAGCGGGTTGGATTGCACGTGTGGTTTTAGGTATATGCGTGTATGTGTGCACGTAGTCAGCACACGAGAACGATACAACGCGTGTATGCAGATGCGCTTCAGCATGTCAACGCTAGAAGCTTACAGTTAGAGGAAGTCAGGTGCTACCTGGATACGTGAAAATCAGAGAGATTCTCACTGTGTATGTATGTATCGAGGGCAGGAAGAGATAGTACACTGTCGTGCCTCGATCTGTACAGGGGCATGTGTGTGCACAAGAGTAGGAGGGGCTAGCGGTATACGTATACATACGGCATCCGCGTATGTTGGCTCTTGCGGCTGATGGTAAAGGTCCGTTTTTGAACGAATGTGAATAACTATATATATGTGCAGGTACATGCGTAAGCATTTAGAGTATACACAAGGAGGTGACAGCTGTACATGAATATACCAGTACATGTGTATATAATATATATATATATACATACCTTCCTATCTTCATTGCTGTGCTTCAGGCAACTCCTGATCTGGGTGAATTGAACTCCTACACGGCCGATGCTGGAGGAGCGGCCACAGGTTTGAGGAACGAAGGGAAGAGGAAACAGAAGAAACAACACTTCTGCTGCGGTCTCTGTGATGACTGAGTCAAGTGTAACTCGTACACGTAGGTGGGCACCAGTATATGCTGTTGCTGAACAACTGCGTACGGGGAAGTGTACTCACTACGCAGAGAAAATGTACATATGACGTACACACGTGTGTACATCGATAGTTTAATAGACGTCCGTGCTTTCCTTACGAAGTAAACATACGGTAAATGGTCGGAGCAGTCTTTTTTGTACCACAGTTCGAGGCGTCTGGATAGACAGTACCACCGTGTGTCCAGTGTGCTTGGCGGTACCCACGTGTATGTCCGGAAATGTCACCGTTGTGAGATGTAACGTCCTTCAAGAAAAATAGTGCATCAAGTCTTATACTGCAAGCACATAACGAACGAATGCGGTGCGTAAGGCACAATTCAGCATTTGCAGCCCACTGTAGTGTTTCATTATATATAAATCGCCGGAGGAGCTAGTCTGTCTTTAGTCATCGTAGTTCCAGTTTTTTGCCATGCTGCCGTCTCCCTCACTGTATCTTCTCGGAAAATGTACCTGGACCATAACGGACACGCGTCTGCTCCGGCCCTTTCCACATTTGTTGTTGGTGCCCCTAAGCTGATGGCGAGTTGCCCGGCAGCACGTTGAAGATTTTGGGAGGACGTATTCACGTTACGTATGTGCAGCCACAAACATTCTATTTGTACATGTGTAGCGTCGGTATCTGTTTTGACGTAGGACGGTGTGACAGGGGAAGCAAAGTGAAGCCGAAAACGAATAGAGGTACGGATCAACGGCTTAAGCCTTCAGATCATTAAGATATATTCACTCCTAACACAACTTTTCATGAAAATATGTGTATAACTTTCCCCTGCCGTTTTATTCCCTTCCCGTTTCTACATACGAATGCAAGTCTTCTGAGGCTTGTCATATATGCGCATGTGCATAGACGTGTATCTATTATGCTAAAGCTCCTTATTGGACGGGAGCACATACAGAGTAAGAAATACGACAAGGCACATAACAGGTACCGTGCATGATCGCATCAAGTGTGGGCGCATCTAGCAATGCACGCCGTTTGAAAACCCACCGTGCAGATGAGGTGCCTCGACGCGTACGCAGAAAGGTGTAAATGGACTGAGGAACGGACACCTCTGCAAAGAGTATTTCACGCGATAGAAGGAAGGCTGTTGTTTCATAATAGAAAGGCACACAATACTATTGCAAGAATAGTACCAGAGCAAGTATACTAGTTCAACTGCTACCAGAACGACCACCTCGTTCCCTCTGTCAGGCCGGAGTACGCCTCCTCGTCACCCTCGGTGGAGGAACCGCTTTTCACGTAATACAAATCCTGCTAGTACCGCTGCAGAAAGGACAACTCTCCGCAAACTTCCTCTAGAACACTCAGCGCCGTTTCTCAAGTTTCTTTTCAGGGCCGTCCATGAGTCGCGCTCAAACGTACACGACCACTGTTCAAGCGTCGTACTGCGTGGTGGCCTCCACAGAACTGCTGTTCGTAATCAGCACACATATGTCTTTGTAGACACGCGTAAGAATGTGGATCTCAGTGTGCGTAGGTAGGTCTACATATGCATATCTGTAAAGCATATGTATCCACGTATATGCATATATTCCACAACTTCGATATGTACGTTGGCGTGCTCTACAAATACACGCGGGTACGTCTTATCTCAGAACACAATGGTGTGAAGAGGTCTGCGTGGAAGTGGCCCCTCCATGAATCTTCCGTCGGTGAAAATTTGTTGAGGGGCCATCTGCAGTGTAGTGGGAAAGATGATGACAGCTAAAAGGCTTCCGTGAAATCGCTTGTGAAACTTAACCCACGCCTTCTGATTGTTGTTGAAATATATTTTCGGGCCTAATTTCAATGTGTTGATGTGTTTATATAATGCGTGGACTTTGAAAGCCCCTCCTCTGGTGAGACGTTTAAAATGTAGGTCAGCGTATAAAACTTAAACCTGCCAGCGGTGAGATTTGGCTTCACCTGGTGAGTCATTCAGCAGTTGCATATGCCCATCAAACTCGAATCGTAACCCCTGACTCACGGTATACGTGTAAACTGACAAATGGATCACAATCTTACACGTTTGAAAGACGCGAGCGTCTGCCTACCCGACTGCGTCCCTGCTGCCGGTTCTATTCTTTGTACACACTTATCTCATAATATGCACATACACGATTAGACACGTATTTATATAGACATGAGTGCACAATATTAACAGACATATACTAACGTGCTCTGTGTACAGACGCTCATCGAGCGGTTCTGCACAAATTATGACTGCAAATTCGCATGTATGGAACAGATGGGGAAGCTCAAATTCTTCAGGAAGCGGATTACAACTGAAAACACTTACGGCGACGTAAGTTCACCCTCGAGACATTGCCAGAAACGTGATGGCCTCGCACTTGTTGGCAGAGATGTTCAGCATGGTACGATCGCTATCAACGTATAGAAACGAGTGCCTGCAGTGGTGCTTCCATTTGTAAATCACGTCGTAGCGATGGAAGTAATGTGTATTTTCTGCAGCACCGCCTATGTTACTGTATATATATATACATACATATATATGTACATATGTATCTATCTATCTATACATATATATATATCTCTATATATATCTTGTTAATACATTTAACGTGTGACCAGATATGAAGAGGTATCGACCTACACAAGGGAAAACAAACGTCACAAAAACGCATACACAATTGCAACAAAGACGTTGGGAACCATCTTTCGTGTGTCTATTTATCCCTTTGCATCTGTGTGCCGACCTCTGTACATATGTATGTACAGGATGTAGAGGAGCAGAGGCCGGCGTCTCGTATCACTTCAGAACTGACCCGACTGCCCTCTTTGATCCGTGAGAGTGATTGTGTACGCATCGGTCAGTAGAGGCTAGAGGCCTTTGTTAGTGGTTGCATCCTCAAACTTCTGCTTAACGAAGAAAACGTCCGAAGACTTTGTGGAAATGCTTTATCCTTAAAGAGGAAGTGAATGCGTTTTTCTCTTCATACCAATGAGTTACGAACGAAGACAGGAGCGATGTCTTCTTCCTCCTACATGAGTTCGTGTTGCTTTTCCCGTGGACGAAGGGCGAATGCGTGGTTGTCTTGCATAAAATATAGGGCAACCGCTTATCCCGTTTACCTCTGTCGAGTGCCTGTCCCACTTATAAGGTGAGAATCTGCGCAAGCGTTTACCAGCCGGAGGAGCAGCAGTTACAATCTCGTGTGCCTTCCCTCTATCAGATCGGAAGTAGCTCGCTTATTTTGTAACGGTGCGTCACGATACAATTTGTTTCCCGCGCACTATTTGAAAAATTTCTTCCCATGATTTGTCAACACAGACAAGGTGGACACTCTGAACCACAGCGGAAAGAGTACTTGCTAGGCTACCTGGTGTGCAACAGAAAGTGGCTGCGTGTTTCTGTACTCCGTGAACAAAGAACTGAGGATGTGACGGCATCGCTGCTTGTTCACGCAAGCGTTTACAAGCGGATGGGCAATGGATTTCATTGTTTTGAAAGGCGTTAGCAGCCATTTACAATTCAGTCAATTGAGCGCTTCAAATGGTGAAGACAGAGGACAGTGTCTTCGTTTCTCGTGGGTTACTGAAGAAATCACCTTGCTGATTCCGGATGAACGGCTGCGACGCCGTTGTCGCTGTGGTCGGGAACATGGTTCGAGGTTTACGAATTTTTATTGTAACCTTTCACTAAGTCTTCGAGAGCGTCCCGGCCGGCGAACTCGACTTTTCACGTTGATGTGGTCGGGAACATGGTTCGAGTATACGAATTATTATGCTAGCCTTTCATTAAGTCTTCGAGAGTGTCCCGGCGGGCGAATTCTCCGCAGAGCACCTTGGGCGACGCTGCGTTCACAAAGCGGTGCAGAACAGCTGAAGATGGTGGAGAGCAACCACAGATACGCAGCTGTGGACTGTGCTGCCGTTACCACATTATCAGGATTCTATGTTTTGACTAGAATGGTGCTGCAGGCGCGGAGCATCATTCGGAGATGCCCTTACATGAATTTCCTCCACGGGTGGTACAGTCGCCGCAAGAGTGGTCTAAGGTGGAACTGCGTGACGACACACGAGAAGGGGCGTCCCTTCTTCGCTTCCGGAAGCTGTCGTCAATGCAAAAGTGGAATACATGGGAGGACGATACTTGCTGCACGAAGGGAAGACGATCAGGCTGCGGCAGCAAGCGCCTTTGGACGCACGTCTTCGTCCTTCACCAAACGCACCACCACCTGCGGAGACGGTGCATTGGGCATCGGTCCTTTCTCATACAAATACGACACGCCAATCGCCAGTTGATTACCGCTCGGATTAAACGCTAGTGCCGCTATGCTGCAGAACACACAGACACACAAAACTCCGGATCTAACAATTATCTACGTGTCCCTCTGCGTGAGCACAGACAACCACTGCGTGCGCACAGACAACCAATGCATGCGCCAGTGGCCTGCAAAACCTGTTGCATCCCTGACACTGTGGGCACGTACACACACATTCTACAATATGTACCAACACGTATATTCGACGTCAGCAACCCGCATACGAATATATACACCTATACCAGAATACGTTTCTCTCTCTCTCTCAATAGATCTCTGTGTCTGCAGTTGCAACATTCTCTTTCCTATGAAGAAATAACCCCGTCCGGTTGACGTAAAGGTCAGGTCCCACACGACAGTGGTGAAACTATACACATACTTTTATCTGCATGTATTGTGAATAGAACCTACAGCAAAGGTTTTGATTGCAAAATGTGTGAGATGACGCCTACGTGAATATATCAACATACACGCACACGCCTGTGCAGACGGCTACATCTCTGTCTGTCTATCCATCAACATCTCTATTTGTTTCTCTACCTAACGACACATCTGTTCGGTTATCTGTGTATCTCTCCATCTATCTATCTGTACCCGTGTCCGTATACACACATCACGTACGCACACACACACACGCACACACACACACACACACACACACACACACGTGAAAACTGCACCTCGAAATGAAGCAAAGGGCAAATTTTGACTGTTTTACATTTGTGCGAATCGGTATTACTTGCACACGGCCCTCTGCTGCTACACCTACTTGGTAAAGGAAAGTTTGTCTTTACCTCATCGTAAACATCACACAACATGACTACGTCACATATTATATTTATATATATATATTATATATAAATCTGTGCGGGAAAGTGCTCCTCCTCCTGCCGGGATGCGGCATCCGTTCACGTCTCCACGAACACGCACGCTACGTACGCATACATGTATACATATATACATATACACACTCACAAATATATACGCCTCTCTCTCCGTATATGTGTATATATATGCCTACACGTGTACGTATGTATATACAGACACAGGTATACATTTATACATGTATGTACACATATATACAAACACTGATAGATACCACCCTCTCTCAGTCCGTGTATTTAATACAAAGCACGCACCCGCAGAACCGTTTCACAAGGTACTGTCTTCTACACACATACACAGACACGCACCCCACACAGAGGTGGATAACTGAAGCGAACAAACGAAGTGGCCTAAACGCCTGTTCAGACGTAAATCTACGGGTCAATTACGTATACACGTTTTTTTTCCTCTACACAACCGGAAAAATTAGAGGTAGTTGCCCAATATGTGGATACGCAGGCACATACGTGCACACGTGTCAATGCGGACGGACATGTATCTGATACACGTCCATACATACATATATATATATATATCTTTATTTACATACGCAAGATGCCACACCCGTTCAGCCTTGTGTGTCCATACGGGCATACAACATTACACACATATGTATCAAGCTACCACTACGATGCGTACACGCGATCCTACGCATATACGTGTGTATGTATATATATATATATAGAGAGAGAGAGAGGGGTAATCTCGCAAATACTTCTTATCACACGCACACATATATATAAACATGTACGTGCACGGATAGCTTATGGAGGTGCACACGCCCGCCAAACACACAGATACTAGAACACGAGTGTTCCCGTACGTGTGTGCACACACACGTGGGCACAGGTGGGACAGCACCCACAAGTGCATACAGACGTGTCGGAATATATTGGCGTATATGTTATTGGGGAAAATGTATGCGTGGTCACAGGCGCAACTAAACATACGGGCAGATGCAGAGGAAGAGAGAAATTTCCTTCTGTCTAGACAAAAACATACGTGTGTGAACGCAGTGTGATTCCCAGTCCAAAACGAGTCCTCCTTACATATAAAGACAGAGAATGCAGCATACCTATATATCGATCTCCACACACACACACACAGACATACACACAGCACACGCACACACACATACACGTACGTCCACACGAAAGTGTCTGCAGGCATATACGCAGATGAACGGGAAGGTGTCTGCCTCAGACGAAGAGTGTGCCCAGAAAAGTAAACAGCAGTAGCCGGACCTGGTGGGGAAGGGAGGGAGTCGCCAGAGGCGCTTTTTGCTCTGTCCGTCCCACACAGAGACGCCGCCGTCTGAGCCGCCCGTGGCGAACGTCCCGTAGCTGCAGTGAAGAAAACACCAGCAGGGGGGAAGACGGGAGAAAAAGGAATGCAGCGGAGAAAAACAGTACGTAGGCGGAGACCGGGGAAAAACAAGAGGAAAAGAGAGAACCTGCACGGGACCGCGGTCCTCGCCTCTTTTCTTTCCCTCTCTTTCTTGTGTCTCTGTCTCTATCCTGTTCGAGCGACGGAACGGAAAACCTCGCGGCCAGGCTGCCTCGGTAGCAGCCAAGTCCCTTCTCTTCTTCTCTTCAACGCCCCACTTCGACCGCAGCATCTCTCACCTTGTCGGTTTGCAGGCACTTACTTACGCGCAAATATATATACAAAGATATCTCCTCCCATGCAATCGTACAAATCTGTACAAAAACATGTGTCTGAGTGATGTCTACTTTATTACGCCGTCGCTCAAATACGTAAAGACGTGTGTCTCTATATGATAGCTATGCAAATACAATCCCACGCAATACGTGTGTCTGCACAATGTCTACTTTTTAACGCGAGCTCACAAACATGTGCAATCTATACGTGTCTGTATGGTGCCTGCATTTACAAATTTATGCTCTCTCTATATATATCTAAACACTTGTATACACGTTTGTCTGTATGATGTCTACTTTTTAACGCAAGCGCACAAATATGCGTAATAGAGCCGTGTCTGTATAATGTCTAGACCCCTAAATTCCTGTAAATCTATATACACGTATACGTACACGTGCGTACGCGCATATCATCTACCGAAAACACATACACAGAAGGTCTACACACATACATGCAAATACATCCGGCTCCCCGCACAGATGTTTACATATATGTATGCAATCACCACAGCAGGTACGACAGAACATCGAGTCCCACGTTACGCATCCCCCAGCCGGCCCGTCTCTTTGTGAACTTGGAAGAAATTCGTAATTTTATGAAAGTTACCGTGGATGAAAAGAAAGCGCGTTTACGGGACACGCTGTCTCCGATCCTCTGGCCTCTGCAAATAACACCACATAAAGGACGTTTTTGAGAGAAAAAAGTGTACTTGGCGCACTCTTCACGCGCAGCTCCAGGATACTTCCACACACACACACACACGTACATACACAAAAGTCAATATACAAGTACATCTGCATATATACATATACACACACACACGTATACGTATATAAATATATGCAGATACGTTTGCGTACGTACACCTACATATATATATATATATATATACGTGTATACGTCTATACACATACTGCACGCACACAACAACCTACATACGTTCGCACATACATGCGGATAGAGACGTGTACCTGATGAGTCGCTACTGGACCTGCGAAGTGCGCAGAGGGCAGAGAAGCCACTACCACAAGCCAGTGGTGGAAAACGAAGAAAGCGGACACAAAGAATTCCTCATTCCTTTACACTCTAAACAAGTGCAAGCTGACACCTATTACGCAAAACCAGTGCCGCTGAGGCTTGCTGCCTTGGCCGTCCTCCCTATGTCTTCTGCTGGGGCTCCACCACCCGCACATTTTGCTGCTGCGCGTAGGGCGCTGTTGGTTCTCCCGCCCGCCACCGCACACGTTCGACGGGGTGCTGCTCCTCCTTTGCTTGTCTGTGTTGCTGCTGCTCCTCCTCTTTCCGCTGCTTTTCTTCTGCGTCTCCCGTTGCTGCCACTCCGGCCCCTGCTCGTCTCTATGCTGCTCTCGCTGCTGCTGCTGCTTTGTTTGCTGCTTTTGTTGGCCCTCTTGGCTTTCTTCGTACAAAACTTACCTTTGATGCGATGGCACTTGAAGGCGTACTTTTTCGACTGCACCTCCGGACTCTGTGCGGGAATCAAAGCGAAGAACAACACGCAGAAGCTGCAGCAAGCTTCGTGCACTTACACACATACATACATATGTACAAGCGTACAAATTCCTGCCTCACAAAACTTCCACTCGAAAAGAAAAACATGTGGGCCAACGCCCACACTCCCACATACCCACACACATACTCACAGACATACACACACAGCTACATTTCTTTCTGCCTTTCTGTCTCTCTGTTTCTCTCTCTTTCTCCCTTCGTCTTTCCATAGATATACGCGTAGCCTGTTCTTATACACTTGTGTCTACTCCTATGTCTGTTCGTATGTCCTTCCATATATATACCTCTCCGTATGCTTATCCTGGCACATGCTCGTTGAATCGTATTCAGTCGTGTGCGTTCCTACGCCGTTCCGCGTATACACCCCCGTACCCTCGCGTCTACAGACGCAATATATTGCTACATACCCGTCTCTTCATCTATTCGTACATACGCGATGTCTGCTCCTGTCTGTATGCATAGAATCGTCGACGCACATACACATGTGGTATATTCATATATACCTTATCTTCTACGTCAACGTCTCTTCGCAAATACACGTCTACTTGTATATACATACGTGATATATTCGCATATACACACATATCGTTTGATTCGTATATACGTGTACGAAACTCACACTCGTGTCCACACGCAGTAAACTCACACACAGACGCGGTATAAACTCAGAGATACATGTAACATGCCCGTATGTGCTCGTAGTATACATGCATGTACACACATATTCGTAGATTCGTGTGTACGCACAAAGTATTCGCGCGTCTTTTCGTATAGACAGATGTCCTCTTCGTATGTAAAGAGGAAACCTCGTGTGCGCTCTGCTGTTGATGAGAAAGGCAGCACGTGTGGACGAGCCGAGGAGGTGTGGGCGCGCATAAAAGACAGACGGTTCCCCGCCACCCGTGTGTCTCTGCATTAAGGCACAAACTTCAACACAGAGGAGAAGCGAGTGTGGAGAAACGAGAAAGGGTGACACAGACTCGCAAAAGAGAGAGGGACACAAAAGACTTTGCCCAAGAGGGAAATATAGTTTTCACGAGAAAAGGAGACTACAACAGAGAGAGGGACACAAAAGTGTACGACAGAAGAAAACAGCAGTTGTCGACACGAGAAAGGGAAACTACTACAACTCGGGGTATAGAGGGGAAATAGCAGTTTAGGAGGAAAGGAAGTTATAAAGTAGGAGAGAGGGAAGTGAGAGTTCACGAGGAAGGAAAACAGCAGTTTATACGAAAGAGGGAAACTTCAACTTGAAGGAGAAAGGAACGCTCTAACTTGGAGGAGAAAGGCAAGAAAGTAGCGCACGAGGAAATAAAAATATGGGAAAAGGAAGAAGCCTACGGTGTCGAAATACTCCCAAGCGACGCGTCCTTCAATAGACGAAGCTGCAAAGCCCGTGCCGTTGGGAAAGCAGCGGATGCATCGCACTTGATATTTCAGCACTTGGCTGCAGGACAAAGAAAAATTCCCCAAAAAAGAACGAGAAAAACACACCCATCCACACACACAGAAGACGCCTGGCAAACCCTACAAGAAGAGGGGGAGAGGGGAGAGAAAAACTCCGGAAGAAGAGACCGCAATTGCAGCAAAGAGTTCACACGCAACAGTCGCCGAATCTGCAGGAAAGTTCCCCGTTTGAGATCCACGAAATTTCTTCCTCTTTCATTCCCCTAACCACCAAATACACGTCACAAACATATACCTATATACACACACGCATTCACACATTTTTATCCTGCAACTCACTTACGCCTAATATACATATATATGTATCCGGATCTCGATCTCTCGCCCCCTCTCTCTATATATGCGTGTATACATGTAAACATATATAAAATATATACGCATATATATAATATACATGTATCGCCCTCCATATATATACGTGTATACATGTAAACATATATAAAATATATACGCATATATAATATACATGTATACACATATGATATATATATATATATATATGTATGAATATGCATCTCGCAACTAGTTTACGCCTAATGTATACATATATATATATATATAGTATATGTATATATATATGTACAGATCTCTCTCTGTCTCCCTATATACACACGTACAAACCAGAGGCATACACACAGAGCACCTGTCTCTCTCTTTCGCGCTGATATTTGTATGTCGAAATCTTTGTACGACCAGGGGGGAACACATCCTCGAGAAGAAGGCAACGCTACAAAAGAACGTGTGCAAGTCCCCTGTTGGTACGGCTGCTGTCCAAACGTACACACACCGTCGTATCTGTATACGCGTATGTTACAACACATATCTGTCTGAAGCGCATGTAGACACGTAAGGATGTAGATATAACCATGCCAGATGATTCTCCACTTTTCTCCTCCTTCTCTCTCTCTCTGAAAATATACGTGTACACATATATTCGTACATATGTACACAGACACAGATACATACACGTGGATACTTTTGTATGTATCTAGATGTCTGCACACGTAGGCATGTCTATACGTACATCCATACATATCCACACGGTCGGTGACGAGTTTGTTGTCTGCAAGAGATGTGTCCACATACACATTCATTCACACGCGACTCGCGAGAGGAAAGGAGAGAAGAAATGGGGCCTGACAAACAAAAAGAAACGTGAAAACCCCATGTCCTCCTACTGCACCCTTGATTTATCACATGCACACAGACACACAAATATACGCTGTCTCCAGCTCACATAACGTGTGTCTCTAGACGTCTACATAACAAGTGCCAATGCAGAAACTGTTGCGGACTGTGCGCTCTCCACAGGGCTTGCAGAATACTTTTTTACTGGACTGCGTGCGCACTCCCGCGCGGACCACGACACACAAGAGCGGGCTGAAGACTGGCGTGAGAGACCCCAGGTCTGAAGAAAAGGAGAGCTGGAGAGATGGCCGTGCGCGACAACAACATGCATGACGTACATCTCTCTGTCGAGCTAGAGGAAAAAAAAACCGCACAGAAAAATCAGGGCTGCAAACGAAGAGACAGCTGTCTCCAAGCGAAATACAGCAAGCACAACAGCAGCAGCACCTGAGGCACGCAGATGACCCGGGGCTACAGAAATATACGAAACGCGACACAAAAAAGAAAGGGCGAGAAGACGCCTGTGTGGTGTCTGTGGATCGCACAAACACGTGTGTGTGTGTGTGTGTGTGTTTTGGTTTCTGCGTCGCGCACCAGGAAGAAAGTCGCGGAAGCGGATTGTCGAAGAGCTAGTCGCTCGTGGGGAGACAGAAGTAGACGCAGAGGCACGCAGGCGAACACAAGAGAGAGACACCTGGACACGGGGTGACAGCAGCAGAGGCCGAGACGCGTGGGGCGGATGAAGCAGTCATAAATTAACCGAGGAAACGCACTTTTTCCCTTTTTCGGTACTTGCTCTCTATGTCTCTTTCTTGCTGTGGGGATAACGCAGTCACAAACAAACGGAGAAACAAATCCTTCCCTGTTTCTTCGATTCTCGCTCTCTATCTCTTTCTCTATCTTTCCTTCACACGTACGTATATACACGTGACCTACACATACACACACAAATATCCACACAGACAGAAGGCTGCACGACGCCGCAGAGGTGCGCAAGAACAAGTGCAACGGCAAAAAGAGGAAGAAGAAAAATTACTCGCGCATCTCCGGAGTCGAAAGTCCTTGAGGGCCCTGCCGAATGTCGTACAGATATGTCTGCAAGCGACGCATACGCACACATACACACACACACGCACACATAGTCCCCGCTTCCGCACGTCGATCTTCCACGTTTTCACTTATTGATAGATTTATCTATGTTCCCACCCACACATATAAATTTTTTAGTCGACCTCTATCTATCTACCTGTATCTCTCTATGTATACCGATGTGTCTCTATTGCTATCTATCTATTCCCCCTGTACACGCACCTATTCAACGAGACGCCTCCGCGCATCCCTGTCTCTTTGCCGCAGCTGAAGTAGCACAGGTCAGTTTTTCCCTAGTCCCGCCACAGCAATAACTTCCGAAGGCCGTACGTATAAATAGATAGATAGGTGGAGTAGAAAGATATACGCACACAGACATAGGTAGAAGTAGATACGCACACAGAGACGTTCTGTGTTTGGTGAAGACTTGCCTGCGGCGACGGCCCAGAACAGATGCGCGACACATACAAAGTGGCATACATATATTTGCGAGGCAAACAAGGAAGAGAAGGAGAAAAGAAGCAAATTTTGAAGTTTACGTGCATACGCAGATGTACGCACTTGTCTGAATGTCCGTTTTTTAGATACGTGGATACATACACACATCTACATTCACCTGTGAACGTATGTATGTACCTATAATATACGGATGTATGTATGGTACATATATATGTATACATGGATATGTGTATGGATGTGTATATAATATATGTGTGGATTTATCTGTGATATACGTACGTATGTATGTATGCATGTGTGTGTGATACATGTCTGTATGTACATACGTACGAATACACGTATGTACGTATGTGTCTATGTATATATCTATTTATGTATGTATATGTATACGTGTATCTGTTGACGCACGTACGTATGTATGTACGTATGTCTTTATGTATGTAGGTGTGAAATACGTACGCGAGCATTGATGTACGTATGTATGGAGGTACGTGTGCCATGTGTACGCATGTACCAATGTATGCATGTATGTATGTACGTACGTCTGTATGTATGTATGGTAAATGTACACATGTATGTATATATAATGTACGTATTTATGCGTGATGATATATGCACGTATGAATGTATGTAGGGATATGTATGTAGGTATACGTACAGATGTATGCCCCCAGGCATATTCAGGCACAGACGCCAAGGAGCGCAAGGAACGAACACATGTTTGCGTCTTCTCCTTTTCCTCCTCTTTTTCAAGTCCTCTCTCCCTTGTTCCATGTCGCACCACGGGCAGAAACGGAAAAAATCTAATTTCCACTCTTCTTGTCTCTGTCTCTTCCTCTCTCTTCCTTGGTCAATGGATAGGTACGCAAGGCCTCCTCTTCGTAAGTAGCCACCGCACTACAAGAACAGCTGCTGCTGCTCCCGCTCTCTCGTGTACAGTATCCACACAAACACAGACGCCCGAAGAAACGTACACACAGAGCTCACACATATACACAGACAAACACACACTCGTAAATATATATACATATACATATGGACCACACAGAACCTCTCTCTCTCTCT
>KL647291.1:2788231-2825212 GCA_000727475.1 Sarcocystis neurona | reverse complement strand
ACTACTCTCTCTCTCTCCTCCTCTCTCTCTCTCTATATATATATATAGATATATGCCGACTGTGGATGGTCTAGATATATCTGACCGTACCTGCTATGTACGTACATGTACAGATACAAATATCGTTTTGCGTCTACCTACTTAAATATCTGCAGCATGCACACATATACACAGACAAACACACAATCGTATATACACACATATATGTATATATATCTATATATGTACATACACATACACATAGTCGTTTCTTCTCAACCGACCTACATATGTCTACACCTCTTCATGTCTCTCTCTGTCACACATATATATATATATATAGGTGAGAAGCTCTCCTCCACCAAACACGACAACGCGAATACATCGCAGCGGTAGACGCAGGACGACGAAAGGACCGTCGCTGTGCTCTTCAGAAAAAGTAGCGACAGGACTGACAGCGGAGGTGTCATTCTCCTCGAGGCGCACGTGGCGTTTTATGCTGGCGAACGAACAGAAGTGGTTCTTTTCTCTGCTTGGACGTTTGTGCGACGCACGTCTCTGTTTTTCTCTCTTTAACGCCAGCAGCAGCTTCTTGGTTTCTACTATATTAACGCACAACAACGCGTCACCTCCCTCTCCACACAAGGCACACGCGTTTGAGACACAACACACATGTACATATAGGAAAGAAGTAGACACATATGTATATACGTAGGTATATATATATATATATATATATGACTAGATCTAGGGAAAATTGCAGGTGGAGGAAATCACGACAGTAAGTATCCACGCCTATCGTAGGTGACCAGAACTCAGCCGCTAAATCTGCAGGAAGACCCAGGCCACCATTCATGTTTTCTCTCCCTCGGGGGGAATGCTGCAGAAATCTCCTACACACCCACACGACTTTTCAGACAATTCGGTTAAATAAACGCAGTCGTTAACGCAGTTTTGTCTGCCTCGACATTTTCTTCCCCCTCCATGGTGCATGTGTGCGTGCACTCGACGATGTCTCCCAGCTCGACGGCGGGGGAACTGCACACTAGAGCTGCGAGGGAAGACACACAGACGGCAGACGTACGACAAGCACTAAGGAAATCAAGAGCGCGTCTGTCATCCTCTCTCTCTTCAAAACTCAAATAAATAACGAACACACAAATATAAATGAAAACCAACGTCGAAAAAAAGCCGCCGGACGTCCTCTGACTCGCCGTAGGGTGACAAAAACCGGAGGCAAACCTCTCTTAGTGAGGCTGTTCGCACATTCACGCATAGAGGAGACGCCATCCTCACGTTGGCAGAGAGACACATTTACGCGGACAAGCATGTGCATACACACATCTCTCTCTATGAAATTACGCACAAACGCGCATATGCAAATACACGTATACATATATACATTTACGGTATCCGTATACACACGACATACATGTACATATATATATATATATACACACAGATATGTATCCACACATGCATATATATATGTATATATATATATGTACACCTTACACAGATACATACACGTGTACACAAATGTATCCACATACGTGTATATATTCATATATGGACAAATACGCATGGAGGCGGGGAGAAGAAGAGACACTTACTCTTTTTTTCGAGTCTGCAGCAATCAGATATGTATCATTTAAATCCATTGCAAATGCCTTCCCGTGCAGTTGAGCCTGAGCGACGGGCCCAGCTCCTGCGCTCCGCACGTCCCAGGCGCAGATCACCCCGTCCCAGCCGCTGGTGTAGAGGAGATCTGGGGAAAAGTGGAAACGGGAATGGAAGGAGAAAAGGAGGAAATTTTAAGGCAGAAGGAGAGTCGGGGTCGTAGAGGGAGCGCCCTGAAAAATTGCTGCATGGCACCTGACCAGTGCGCCAGTCTTCTTTGTCACTCTGGTGCCGCGGGAACAAAGACTTGAAAGAATGACGACAGCAAGAGACGAGGACGGAACGAAGAAAAAGACGAGGGGAAAATGCGCAGGCAGACGAAAAAGGGAAGGAGACGAAAAAATGTTTCTCAAGACAGAGAAGTGGCACTGTTGTGTAGTGACAATCATTTGGTAGCGGTATACCTAGGAGCTACATTGCCGACCGCTACAAAAAAGAAGAGACGCGAAGGAAGAAGAATAACAAGGCAAAGAACAGGAAGAGACACAGGGTAACACAAAGACGAGACAAGCAAGAAGAATGGGAGACAAACGGAGAAGAAGGGAAGGCTGTTGGGGAAAAGGGAAAAAAGGAGAGAAAGTAGAAGACCGGAAGAATACTGGTAAAGACGGCAGCATGAGGAGCACCTGCAGCAGCTCTAATAGAAGAAATACAAAACATACGAGGAGAAGAATTGTGAGGGTGACAGCAGCAGCAAAGAAACCTGTCCCCGAGCAGCCCGAGGTGGGCTCACTCCCCCAGGAGAGCACCAACTATATACCACAGCAGCGGGAGAAGGAAGAGACACGAAGACGCAGAAAAGCCTAAGAAAATCGAAGATCAACAGCAACGACAGAGAAGACTGCCGCACCGGCAGAGAAAACTACGTAGATACATAAAACGAATATCAACAGCAACAGCAGAGAAGAGCTGCCGCAACAAGCGACTTCGAAGAAAGAGGGGCAGCGCCGCAAGCAGCGGCCCACATGCGACAGCACCTCCACAAGAGCAGCAGAAGACGCGCATTTCCAGCAGCACCATCTACAGCAGCAGAATTGCCGCAGGACATACTGCAAACGGATAACTGTGGCCCTACAGCAGCAGGAGCACCAAGTGTCCCATGATCAGTCATGTCAACAGCAGCCCATCACCAGCAGCAGCAGCTACACAGGGACACGCAGCAACAACAAGCGCAGCACCAGCATCGATACAACAGCAGCGACAGCAGCAGCAACGGCATCGGGGGGTCCACCAGAGACACTCGCTTCGGCAGCAACACGAGCAAGAACCACGCCGGCGGAACAGGAGCAGCAGCGGTGCAGCAGCAGGAGCAACGGTGGAGTCGACAGTAGCTGCAGCACACTACAGTTCGAGCTGCCGAGACCAACGTCACCAACGGCGCGGCGCAGGACCAGCGGTGGTGCAGCAGCAGCAGCGGCCGGATCGGCGGCAAAACCAGCAGTACCAGGGGCCTTGCAGCAGCAAGTGCCGCCTCATTCGGCTGGCACAGCAGCAGAAGATGCTTTAAGCATTCCACGCACAGCAGCCCTGCCACCTTCGGTATGCATGTAGGACTACGTCGTTTAGATGTGAGGTGCTATATAGGGGTCGCTGGAGCAGCAACATCAGCGACAGTCGCACAAAAAAAGCCAGCTTCATAGAGACTCATACATATGTATGTACGTGTACACATGGACAAGTGTGTATATGTACGATATTATCTCCTACAAAAGTAGACGTGTATTTCTATGTGGCTATCCTACTCCTAGGCACGGACAGGTGTAGATGTAAGAAAACACTTTCTACAAAGATATACGTGGATTTCTTTGCGGCTACCCTAGTCCCACACATGGACAGGTGTATACATTAAAGAAATCCCCTATAAACGCAGACGTATACTTCTATGTGGCTACCCTACTACTTCACCTGGACAGGTGTATATGTAAGAAAGATCTCCCATGAAAAAGGACGTGTATTTCTATGTCGCTATCTTACTTTGCAAACGTCTCTCCCCTCTACTTTGTCTTCTCTGCCGATTCAATGTAGACATATTACGGATGAAGATGCGAAGCCACGCCCTCGGGCACATTTTCTTTGGAAGAAGAAAAACACCCCTTTTCTTTCATGTCTTCATACAGTTCTTCGTTGAAGCAGACTCTCCTTCCGTGTCTTCAGATTTTCTTCCGCTTCTTTTTGACAATTCGTTTTTCTGCATATATGCGTAACTGCCTCACTCGTGGGTCGGTGGAAGCGGCAACTTTTTATGGCGGCGCGATGGACCGAAGGTAAAGTGGACACTTTCTGCGTTGCAACGTCGAAGATGAAGAGCGACTTCGACAGCCCGCCAGCAGCAACTCGGGATGCATCGGAGAGAAACGATGCGTCGAGCAAGGGCAGCGAAAAGTCCTGCTGCGCTAGCTGTTCGTTGTTGTCTGCGTCGTACACGCGCAGGGTCTGCAAAAAAGAAGCGAAACGCTCGGGGGCAAAGAAGAATAAAAGGAGCAGAACAATGGGTACAGCAAGTCAACGCAGACATTGGGGGAAAAGCGAGAACTTCAGAGAGGCACAGGCAAAGAAAAGAAGCAGCAACGGCGGCAACAGCAACAGGACGGCACGTCGCTTTTCTTTTTGCATGGGTCGGCGGACCACACGATAGGAGGAAAGTAGCAGAAGACTGTGTGGAGAAGAAGAAAAGGGAAACAAAGACGAAGAAGATGCGGACGGAAAATGGAGGGAAGGAAGAAAAGTGAAAAACGCTTTTTTTCCTGTTCATCGCCACGCGCCGCCTTCTGCTGCGAAGGAGAGTCGAAGAAGTACATTTACCCCTTCCTGCAGCAGCCCCACCATTCCTCTCTTCTCTCTACATGTTCTCTGTACACGCTGTCCACAAACACACATTCACACCCAGACGCATACACACACAGACCTCCATACGTAGAATTACGAACGACAATTATATACATATATATATACACATAGATTTACACACACAGTCGTTGTGAAACGATGACGGACGGACACAAACGGGAGAATGAAACGAATAAGAAACTTCTTTCACATCCATATTGGCCACGGGTGTGCCTCCTACATATCTCTTGTACATACAGGCATTTACACACAGCACGAAATACATATATATATATATATATATATATATATATATCTGCGCACAAAAACCGTCTATATGATGTGCATAGGTAGAAGAAGAAAACAGCAGGGAGGATGAGAAATCCACTTTGACCAATTGTTGAGTCCTCCGTTTTCTTATAGCGATACACCGCTTCTATACTGAGTACGCGCCTTCCCCTCCTCCATCATCCTGGTGCGTCACAGAGAAAAGGGCATCGTCGGAACCGGAGAGGAGGCCGGCAGATCTCCTGGCAGGCAGAGTTCTTTGAGAACAAAGACTTCCACACACCACGGCGTCGACGTGACACATGCATTTGTGAGAATCTAGTGATATTATTCTTAAATATATGTCCGACTGAAAATCCCGTCGACACGTTCGCTAGACAGCAGTGGGACATATGCAGAACGGCACGCGGTCAGTACGTGCTCTTCTTCGGCAAAAATGTTGGTCCACCCCCTGCGTCCCAGCTGACTTCAGTCCCCTGTTTTTTACATAGGTAACATACACAGATCTCTACACACACATACACATGCACACATACCAATGGATGCTGTACACACACAGGGAGACACAGACATGTACAGACGCATACAGCAAGATATACGTACGGATATACATACATATGCACCTGTCACACTATATACATAGGAAAGCATATACACACATGTATACGTATACACCCGACTATACACAGGTATGCACATATGTATACACGTACACATTTATAGATATATTATAACACAGGTTATAAAGTGGAACTGTGTTTGTAAAAGAGGAAAGCTATTACTCGGTAGAACAACGCGACGACCTACACACGTGTATATACGTATCTGGAAGAAAAGGAGCAGCGAAAAAGCACGTCCGTACTAGCAGCTCAAAGGATAGAAACGCAGGTGCGAGTGCGTGTGCGTGAAAGTTCAAAAGTTTTCTTAAGGCAGTACGGGGAGAAGCAGACCGAAATATACAGGAAAGTGAAGAAAATATGGTGTGCAAGTATATGTGTCTCCTTGGAGAAAGGAGTGACTGTCGTGGGGAGACGCCACAAAATTTAGGAAAACGCATTAACAGACGTCTACGTCACACCTAAACAGGAGCAGTACACAAGGGAAGTCTTCCTTTGTGCAAAAATGCAGGAGTGATCCAACGATGCGCGCAGAGGTGCAGAAGTTTGCGGCGGGTTGTGTACATGAGACAAAGGAGATCCCGTCGAAATCGACGAAACGCGGAAGTCACTCATTCGTCGAAGTGTAAAAAAGTGGAAAAAAGAGGAGGAGCGTGATGGTGAAGAGCAGAGAGCAAGATTACCTTGTCCCATGCGGTGCAGACGAGGACGTTGCGGCTTTGGGACGGCGCGTAGCAGAGAGACGAGATGCTCTCTGCTGGCGCCTGCTTCAACTCTATTGACATGGTGGGCAACGGGGAAAGGAATGACGAGTTCTTTGAAGAGAGAAGTCAGATACGGAGAGAACGGAAAGGAAAAAGAAGAAACCAAAGATTGTCTCTCCACGGCGAAGGAAGGAAAGGCAACACAGCGAAAAAGAAGAGGAACTCGTAGAAGTAAATCGCTGCTGAATGAATTGTACGTGATCGGATGACAGAAGCAGAAACATCGGATACGCAACCTCGCGACCAGAAGTGCAAATAGCGCGGAAGAAGAAAAGTAACAATGGCTTTTCTGATAATGAAGTCGGCCACACACAACGTCGAATCGTCAAAGATAGGCTTTGTTACCTACGAACGGATGCACAATATATATATATATATATATGTATATATGTATTTGTAGGCGTACACACAATTAGTTGTAAACAGAGCTACAAGAAAATATATAGATGTACATATATATATATACGGGTGTAAACTATAGACAACGTGTGTGGCGGTACATATGAGAAGGAATGCATCTCATGCAGGGACGCGTGCAAAACTTCTGGGGGACGCAAATGCGCAAAAGACAGAAGAGCGCACCTCGCACACGATACATACTACTTGTCACTGATACGAAAGAGGGAGCAGCAGCAGGAAGAATAGGACGGTGACGCGGTGGGAAGGCTCGGCGGAGCACCAGCTGCATGCAGTGGAAGCAATCGTCTGCAAGGGCAACTCAGCGTGCATCACCAGCAACGGAGGGAGCGGCAGGAGTGTACAGGGGTGCCAATTCACAGCCTTCCACACAGGAAATAGGGCAGAGGCAGAAAAGCCAACATACGCAGAAGAAGTAATACGCCCAACGGATCAACCAGTCGTAGCATTAGAAGCGGATGCAGAGGCAGGGCGGCTCCAGTAGCAACGAGGGCACCAAGACGAGGAGCACCAGAAGCGGCAACAGGAGCAAAACCAGGAGGAAAGGCAGTGCCAGCGAAGAGGTATCTGAAGGAAGGGGAAAGACCGGCACCAACAAGAGCGGCAGTGCGGCCGTTGCTGGTTTGAACATTAACAAGAGCTATCGAAGAATCGGGGAGAAGACACGCATTGCTGCGAGACACACAGACAGTTGCGCTGCGACGTGAGTATCGTACTTCCACTTTCACCTCTTTGCCAACAAAAATTGCCCATATCACAACTCTCCTTCGGCTTTAGTGAAAAGGACCCTGAGACCGACACGATACATCGTTTTTGGAGAAGAACGTTGATGTCGGTGTAAAACAAAGATTTAGCGAGCGCATGCTGTAGTCGGGTCGGTCATCAAACGTGGCTTAGTATGAAAGCAAATCTTGAAAGAGGCGATATACATGCATAGATAGGGGGGACAAGGCGGTTCTCAAGACGACGCCACACGATACCTCACACATCATTGGCGAAACAAGGACAGCCTTGGCAGTACGAAGGGCTAAAGACATTCCTTGCAGTCGAGCGGTCAAGATCTGACGCGCGTCCTAAAAGGGATTTACGCCTTAAATGTCTTTGGAGCCATTATATCGCAGGTTTTACGGTGAAAGGAGGGGCTTCCGACCAAGCGCGTACGAAATGTTCCCCCAGTTCTGCGCCCACGCTAGCACGACCCAGCATTCTACGTGGGTATCGTCTTGATGTAGTCTACTTTGGTATTCTACGAAAAGCAAATTCTAGCCTGAAATATTCGCATCGCTTGGCATGACGTCCACAAAGACCGGACAAAACGGGCAGTTTTGCAGGTAACGTGTGATTACCACAGGTAATGGGCGCTTGGGTAAGAATTATCACCGCTTCGCTGTCAGCGTAAAGTGGCTAAAGATTGAATCAGATCCACTTTCCAGCAAGATAGACGTACGTCTCTCAGGTTTCACAGTGGAGTGAAAAAGTGAAAATCAGGGAGTCTGCAGTGAGAGGAGGAGAGCACATCAGAGATCCCGGACATTTTCGGGAGGAAAAGACACGTGCCGCCGTGGGGACTATACGCTGCGGAGCTGACCGCTACAGTCCCAAGGCAAGGCAGATCCTCCACAAACCTTATTTTGTATCTGTGTCGAAGGTGGAACCTTGCCACTTGCCCTACGCAGCGACTTGAGGTTACTGCCTTCCTCGTGTTTTCCCTACTGAGGGAGTCAATCTAGTGCATGCGGGCGGAATGACCAGCAGCGACGTAGTACGCCTCGCCGCGAGGGAAAGCGGGCGAATGAGAGATGCATCACCAAAACGAGGTGGGTATCGGTTGAAATACAAGAGGAAGCCAACGAACGAACAAGTCCCAACTTTGTGCAACTGCGCGGAGATGATTAGTGACTCAATGAAGGAACGGGTGAGCCGAGCACACGCTGTTGCACCCGCGCGGCGAGGAGGGCGGCCGTCGCGCCCGGCGCTTGAGTCATCATCAGGTAATACGGGTCGGTAGTAAATATTGTGCTTGGCCGAATATGAACGACGACTACACGAAGAACACAAATACACACCTATACGTGTATACACGTGTGTATCTACATAATACTTGCATACCGTCACAGACGGGTAACGTGTATGCACACTCGTGTGTACGGAAGTAATGGCAGCTGAGGACAATTTTAAACTTCCACAGCAGTAACCTCGATATTTCGCTGAACAGCCACACCGAGCACAATACATGAAATGAGGTGTTAAATTAAATTAGTGTTTCATCTGCCATACGCGTACGAAAGTGTCGCGTGGCCACTGCGTTATATTCGTGTGGTACACAAAAATGTAGCGCGGACCACGTGGATTGTACGCAGAAGTCGGGGGAGACGTGTACACGCCATAAGGAAGACGGCGAAACTGTCTCTTGCGCAAGGGGAGCGTCTACATAAGCTCGTCAGGGGTACACATGCTACTACACTGCTAGACTGTGGGTACGTGTATTACTGGACGGAAGAGAAATATATGCGTATGTTTGCTCATTATGTAGCGCGCCACGCTACGTTTGTGTGCCCAGGTCCGCGCATACATCCATGTGTGCACGGATATATGGAGGACTATATGCACTACTGTCCGAATCTAAAGCCTTGCTGTGGAGCGGACGTACACGTGATGCGCAGCTGTATGTATACCATCCGTTGGAAATGGAGCACCAACCCCTTGAGTTCGTTTTAGCTTGAATCGTGTGCGCGCGTCATCAAGAACGAGTGCACCTACGGTGTATGTACGCACATAGTTCGACAACTATGTCCAACTAGCGCCTGTGACGTGTCCGTACACTGCCCGCCTCCATGTACAACGCGGAAGACCACCACCCCCCCCCCGAGGGATGGCCAGCGCTCCCCACCTCTATACTGCTCTGTAGACAAGCGCCGCAGCCCGGTCGCCAGCATGTAGTGTATACATGCGTGGCATGCGGTGTTGTCCGTATTGTTGAGCACGCCGTGGCGCAATACTGTGGGAAGACGTGGCGCCTCATTTCAGTGGATGTGGCCGTGTCGTGAAGAAGCTACACCACACGACGGCTTCGGTGCGGGGCTGCTCCCGGGGAGACTGACTGACTGTGCGCTGCTTTGCGTCTTCGTAAAGCGTCGATTTATTTGTGCTGGCGTGACAGTGCGTGCCTTTTCTGAGTTCTAAACTTTCCTTGTATCACGTCAAGTCGCCAGCGGTTCTACAAAATGGGTATTTCGCGCGACCGCCGGCATAAACACCGCCGCACTGGCGGGCGTTTCCCCATTCACCAGAAGAAAAGAAAGTATGAGCTGGGCCGCCCCCCCGCCATGACGAAACTCGGCGTAAAACGCGTGCGTCCCGTCCGCTGCAGAGGGGGAAATATGAAATACCGCGCCCTTCGGTTGGATACGGGGAACTTTTCGTGGGCGTCCCAGAGTAGGTCACACCAGCCGAAGTAGTTTTCCTAAGAATCGCCCAATATTTTGGGCGCATGCTGGCACTGTTCGAATCGAGGATCGAAGAGCCACTGGTCGCCGACGGAGATAGTACAGAGACATAGATAAACTGCGGTGGAGCAAAGGACGCCATTTCTTTACTCGTAAATGCAAACAATGAAGGTTTTTATTCGCGCCGCCATGTGACTGGAATGCGCGCTTTTACGGAACTGGGGCCCGTTTCGTATCTTTCCACCGCGTACACCTACGTTCGTTTGCTAGAAACGTTCCGTTCGTTCCCAATAGTTGCACGTCACATATTATTGTGAGCAGAGAAAAGGACTTCTGAGATCGGATTCGAGTACGCGCAGAGGATCCTCCTTTGTGTCATCCCTAGTACGCACGCAGAGGCCTGTTCGGAAAATCGAGGCAGTATCGTGCGCCGGCACCTTGTGGGACACCCCACCGCTACCCGATAATCGGAGGTTTGTAGCCGAAGTGGCATAAATGTGCAGCGTGGAAGGAAGCGGAGCTACCAGTTTAGTTTGGAGGTGAAGCGGTTCACGTTTTTAAGTGTATGGGCAGTTTGGCCGCACCTCTGTTTCTACGTATATGTAGATGCATCGTAACTGGCGCCTGTACGTTAAGAAAACGAGAAACGGATTGGCACGAGGATGAATGAGTTTGTGTGCGGTGCATCTTGTGCGCTCTAAGGTGGTAGGATTACACAATTGCACAGAGATCGTCACGTATTGCCCCATGGGTGCTACAGTATGTAAGTAGGCAAAACAGGCTTTTTGTGTGTCTTTGCGCTGAGTCATACATTCGCAGTAAATAAATAGTATTCAGGAAGGCATCGTACAATACACAATTCGTTCAAACTGCGCACTCCTATACTTGTACCTGATGAAGCGTTGCTATGTTTTGCGTGCAGTGATTTCGTACCCTGCCGATAACCTGTATTTCAAACTGAGTCATACACACATTTATAATTCTTTGAAGTGTATTCGCTAAAACCTCTCCGTGCGTCCGTGTCTTGCCCTACTCCCGGCTGCTCCGCCGAATTGTTTACTGGCGTCCGTTTCGTTGCTTGTGTGGCAGTTCCTGTGTGGATGAGCATGTGTCGCCTCCGTTGCCGAGCTTCAATAGGTAGCGCAGAGGGGTTTCGAATATTTGCGTTTGGATGTCTACATGTGTGCATTCCCATCCACTTTCTGTCTGAAAAATGGATGGAAGTACGGAAGGATATGTCCCGTCTCGTTCAGGGCACCAACGGAGGTGTGTGTAGGTTTTTTGAATGGAAAAACCAGTGTCGACAAGGCAAGGAGATTTTTGGGATGAATTCACAAAGGGGTTTGTCTGAGGAGCGAAATATACGCGCAAGGACGAGGAAGATATTTACTTCGCTGATATTAGATCCTCCTGCCTAGTGTTGTCTTTTTCGTTCTTGCGTTGTATCGTCTACTGCGTTTCGGTGTTCTCTACTCTGGAATTGAATGTGTTTGTCTTGTTACGTGGCCGACAGTATTGTGTATCGTCCAGTTGTTCGTTCCATCGGATTTCTTTAGCGGTAGAGGGTTCGGAAGTTCTCTTTCTTTTACAGAAAGATTTGTTTGTAGTGGAAGAACTGGTTCGTCCCACTCTCGCAACGCTTCACAGCTCCAGGCGACCCGTCTGACATTAATTGTTTTTCCTTTTCCCGTGCATTTCTGTGCTTGGAAACTCTTTGTGACAAAGAGGGAAAAAGGGGGGCTGGTTAGGGACCGTGTGTGCACTTTTTCCCGATCTCCGTACCGTGAACACTTCGTCACTTGTAATTTGCGGAGTATGGCTTCCCTGGTGGTTCTGGTACACTGCCTGTGTGCACGTGAAAAGTAGAAAGAGGGGATTTAGATGGAGCTCAGAATATTTGTTTTTTGTGCACCTTCTTCACCGGTCCACATCAGTGAGATTCCTTGCTTTTCAGTAATGTATGCGTATCTCTCTCTGTTTTTTCATGTATGTGCTCGCGCGTATATACGTGCACTGCCTGTGTGCAGGTATATGCTTCTTTGTGTACTCGAACAGCCGTACGTTGATGTCCGCGAGATGCACACCAGCGCACAGCGTCGTGGTGAGGAAGCTTGTTTGTGGTTTACTCTGATATTACACATTTTGGTAATGTGTACGTGTAGATACATGTGTTTGTGTAGATACGTAGATGTGTGCAAATGAATCTACATACATACACATGATTTTGTTTCGCGTGTACAAAGTGATGCGCGTATATATATAGCTATAGCATAGATACTGAGATATACGTACATACAAATAGATACGTGTATGGGTGTACGTGTATACATATATGTATATATATATGTGTATCTACGTGTGTGGAGGTGCGCAAGAAGTATCACGTCAGGTATTGAATATGTGATGCAACAGAGGCAGGATGACGATTTTTCGGGGTGACTGAGTCGCATTTTCGACAGTGAAGATGCACAAAGAATTCCAATTGTTACTACTGATTTCCCCTCTTCCGCTGGCAGCGACCCAAGTACCAGTGCGTTCTCATTTGTTCTTCTTCACAAGTTCCCTTTTCGATTTCCTGCGGCGCAAGTTGGCCGCTTTCCTAATAGTGTGTGTACGCGTGTCCGTCCCGGTGGATTTTCTGTCTGCCTCGTTGCCCTGAAGTGCGAGCAGCCACACGTTCTTGTGAAGGCGTGTAGAGGTGTCTTTGTATTTCACATACGTAGAGAGAGAGGTATCATCTTCTCTGGTTATGTGTGTATGTCTGCACCTCAACGTGACAGAGTGTGTCTGTGGATCAGCGTGAATATCTGCGTGTACGTCACAAGTGCGTTCTGCTTGTGCGTAGCGGCGGTAGACCGGGTGTTGTTTTCTGTCAGTCTTTTCGTCTACGTATGTCTTATCGGTAGAGGTGAAGATGTCCTCATATATCTAGAATAGGCGTCTGTTGACGTCACTGTCTCGGTTACCGCTCTTGTGCATGTGTGTTTATGTATGTGCATGTAACGGTAATTAGTCCCTCTCTGTTGGTATGACTGTGAATTTCTTTGTATTTCAGAAGTTGCAAGGAAGACGCGTTTGCTTGCCGTCGTGTACAACGCGTCAAATAACGAACTCGTCCGAACGAACACACTCGTGAAGAACTCTATTGTCGCAATCGACGCCACGCCATTTAAGGCCTGGTAAAGAAAGGAAAAAACAACAACAGAAATCGAGATTTTGCCGACCACCTCGACGTATGATGACAGCTCTGTATATATATATATATATGTGTGTGTGTGTCTTTCTCTACCTGTATATGTGTGTCTGTGTGGACACACCAGAAGCAGCTGAGACAAATATCGTCTTTCGGTTGTCTGCGTTTCCTGAGCTCATGTGTGTGTGTGTGTGTGTGGACGTGTCTTTCCCCACGTGCCTCTTCTTTGTCAGTCTCGTTGCAGGTCTGCATGTGTTGTCTGTGACTTTACAGACGCACACATTGATATATGCGTACGTGCGGCGGATGTATTACGAGAGTACATAAAATATTACTAGGTGGAATTCTGGAGCGATTGTGCTGTTGTAGCTGTGTATGTGGATCAGTATGCTGCGGTGTGCCGATATATACATCTACATACATATATATATGCCGCGTACCTCTGTGTACGCAAGTATATATGGATATATATATATATATGTATATACAGGTGTAGGAGTGTGAGGGGGCATATCTTTGTCTGGTCTGCGCTGTGTTTACGTATATGTGTATATGTATGTATATGGTGGGTACACAAGAAATGAGCTTTCTTGTGCATTTGATGTCTGCCGTGATGACGAGAAGAAGCGAATGTTTGTTTCGTCCCGCATACGGTCGGATGAGTCTTTCCTGGACTGATGAATATGGCTGCCTGAACAGCAGCTGCTACACCAAGCAGTTGCATGCATGGGGAAATATTCTTTACTTCTGGAATTACCGGCTGATCAAGGGAAGCTTGCACGTTTTCTGCTGATCTGCCTTAGCAGATCTGAAATGTCTTTGCAGTTCTACAAACCCACATAGGTATACTGGCATGCACGCCTAAGAGCGTCGCATCGCTTTACGTGCTGCATACATACACATATACTCGAGTGCAAGTGGAATTCTTTTGTTCTGTGATATATGTACATGTGTACATGATACATTTTTGCCTGGATGTTTGCATGTTTGCACGTGTATATCCAGTGCATACATACATATGTGTGCGCGTCTAAACATTCGAGGAATACATCGCTTCTGGTGCACGTGTGCGTAGAGAAGGCGTTCTGTTACGTCGCTTTCTCCGTCCTTTAGTACGCATTACATTTTTGGCTGTACCCGCCACCGTGTGTTGGCGTGTCTCCTCCTTTCCCCTTCTGCGCTTGACCTGTGTTCCCCTCTGCCTTTCCTCTGTGACTCCTTTTCAACCATCGCGAAAATCTTCCCTCCGTTGTATGGGGATGAATGACAGGTTTCGTTCGTTCTACGGCGTGGAACTAGGAAAGAAGAAGCAGGGCGCAGAAGAAGAAACAACGACCAAACTTTCAAAACACGCAGTTCTTCTTCAAAAGAAGCACCAGCAGCAGGGCACGCCAAAACTCGACCCTCTTCTTGAAGAACAGTTTAACACTGGCAGACTGCTCGCCTGCATCAGCTCCCGGCCCGGACAAGTTGGACGGGCTGATGGTTATATCTTGGAGGTAAAACTTTATTGTAGACACACGTGTGTGTACCCAGCCATAGACAAGTAGAAAGTTACGTGCTTATCTACCATGTTGGTGTGTGAATTTGGGTGCAGCTGTATAAATAAATGTTGAAGCCGTCTGGATGACCTGCAGATTCAAGCTGGCGAAATTGGATATATATTGGACATATATATTACCTTCAAGGTGTAGATACGGACCTCCATGTACATAGGTATATATGTTATTATTAAGATGTCTGAACACGACGTACCCGCAGATGCACGTGTACGTACAACCACTAGGCACTTTTTTATTTGTGTTGAGCTTCATAGGTACTCACGACGTGGACAGCTAGCTGACGGGCGATCAAGCATCGAGCGTCTTTTAGTAGTACTGTCGGCGTATTGTGGATGTGCAGGCTTCTGTGTTTCTTGGTGTGTGTGTATAGGAATATATGTGTGTAGGCATGTTGCATTGTGTTCGTTCTATTCCGCGTCTATTCAACAGGACGCCGCTGTGTCTGTATACGTGTAGATATGTGTACGAGGAGAAGAGGGGAAGAACAAAGGAGTTCGTACCGAGCTGTTTGGGGTCGCTCATCCAGTTAAGCGTGCGTGGCGCTCATGTTCTGTAGCCCTCCTAGCAGTCTGTGTCCTCAGTACAGCGACGGTATCCGTATTTTGTGGGTGTGTGTGTATTACGTAATGCTCACTTAATATTCGTCTGTTATATGTGCATAATTCTGTAACGTGTCCATGCGTGGAGGAGTGCGAGTTGGTCAAATGTTTCAGTTTCTTAAATGCCCATGATCTATGGTGAGACCCCCTGGTAATAACAGCGCTGGTACCTCGGCGTGCGGCCGTATTCCTGTGTCAGAGTGAACATTGCATGCGTCGTTTGTGACTATGATACACACAAGATATGTAATCCTACGTATCAATCAAAAGTGGTGCCGAAAGTTCGTCAAGGCATCCACAGATGCTGTTGCGCCGTTAACCGAAGGATTTTGGGTCTGTCGAACTAGCAGCTGTCCTGATTAGACTGGCTTTCTACGCTGGAGCAGCTACCGCTGCCGGGAGCAGAGATAATTTGCTTCGTCTAAACACATGCTGCTGAAACTGTCTGGCTTGACCTTCTGCGGGACTCGCGTCTCTCCCATGCCGCTGTCCCTTCACATCACCCGACAATCCGATCCTACGGAGCTTTTGCATGGTGGTGAATTTGATGGTCGCTGTTACACACCCGTCTGATGGCGTTTCCACTTACCGTCGTAGTTCCTGCGGGCACGCTTATACGAGGGATTATTAGCGTTTGATGACTTGATTGATTTTCTTCGTGCTGTTTCGCGACAAGGTGTGCGCGTGGGAACTGGTGGCTTGTGCGGGAGAGTCATGATTCTGTGGGGCTGTGTGTATGTGTGTGAAGATTTCTTTGGTTACTAACGTTACGGAAATCATACATACACATGTGTAACTGTCTACATTGAATAGGGTGTCTGGACGTAGTTATACCTGGTACACCGATGAGAAACGTCTCACGCACGGTTGTCTATTTTGGGTACGCACATGTACAGAGGTATAGAGAAAGGTGCATACAGGCATGATTGCGGACTTTTGATATTGCCTCGTTAGGAAATTTGTTCCCATGTCATGTCGTGTGGGTGCGTTTATTCAGAACTGCGCGTACTTGTAACTGTTGGTGTTTCAGCGGTACAAGTGCGTTTGTTTTATCGGTGTGGTGTGTGTTCGAATGATGTCAGGGTGATGAACTGATGTTCTACAAGCGCAAAATGGACAAGAAGAAGCACAAGTAAAAACGTGTTGTCATGTACTGAGGGAGCTTGCGCCGGACGACTTGATTGACATTCTGAAGAGACTGCAATGGCAATGCAGCAGTTTTTCGTCTTTTATTTTCGTTGCGCCGTTGTCTCTCTGGTTTCTCGAGTGAAAAGAAATATTTTCGCTTCACTTGTTGTAAAAGTGCGTCACGGCTTGTACATACATACATATATATATGTACTTATATATATGTGCGTGTATTTGTATGTATGTGGTCTTCTGTGTATATGGGTGTGTCAATGCTAACACGCGTGTATCTTCTACTGCTCTCGAAGGGGACACGCGTGCAAAAACGTGGATGCACCCAGAGAGAGCAACAACCCTGAAGAAAAGCAACGGTTCTAACGCGCTTACGCCGTTTTTTCAAAGCGTCTCGGGCCATCATTCTGATTAGAATGAGTCCCGTGTGCTTAGGCGCTCCGTCATTACGGAGGCAAACCTACCTCCATATGTGCGTAAGTGTACAAACGTAAATGTATTCGTGCACACAAGTTGTATTCACCGACGTGTGTGTCCACGCACCTCATGGATGTACGTGAGTACGTACTCCCACGTACGCGCCGACGTCCTGCGTATATACACACATACGTACGGGACATGTAAACGTCGTGTGCAGTCAAAATACACATACACACGCACATAAGGTAGACACAGGCACACACGTGTACCTCGGTACAACTCCTATACATATATATATACATACATATCTTTGTATGTATTCGTGATTTCCATGCGAGTGTTGCCGCTGGCTCAGTTTAAGTAGTAGGTGTTTAGTCTCCGAAGTTACACGTGCCACGATTTGTCGCGTACGGGAGCAGGGGACACTTCGTTCAACGGCGACTGCTGGTCAGTTTCTCGATTACTGCAGATTGTCGATTTAGGCGTAAGATAAAAAAGCCCGCGATGCGTTTTCGCCCATTTTCGAATACAGCAGTGGGTGGTACAGTTTCACTGGCTTTGTCGACTTGAGAATCTCCGGAGTTGGGAAGTCGACGAAATACAGCCACTTGGAAAAGTGAAAACTTGAAGTGGCGCAAAGAAGAGTGCAGATGCCCATGTATTACGTGGGTACCCACGCGGTGGTGTAGGCGCTGCAGTCGTACGGCATGTGGCGACCACAGAGAGGCCTCCGAGTGCGCCTCAACAGCGAGGTTTTAGGAAACGATAGAAGTGGGTTCCACGCTACTGCGGAGCGTGCACTCGCGAACTATAGGTGGTTTTTGGCGCATAGCCTCATAAGAAGTCAGGTCTCTGCAGGTCACACGTTGTTTCTGACGTTCAACAGCCACGGAGCGGCAGAGATTGTTTTCTGCATATTTTCGAATGTCACTGTAAATCTACGTAGGTTGCAGGGTTCTGGCATTTAGCAGTGAGAAAAAAAAGATGATGATGCCATCGGTGTAAAATGTGGTGGGAGGAGCTGTGGTAAAAATTACACACTTGTTTGTTAGCGCGTACAGAGCATGGGAAGACAGCGCCGCGATAAGGCCGTCACACCTGCACCTGTCAGGCGAAGTATCTAGGGGGCGGTCAGCGAGTATGAAGTCAAATACCTTGCGTTCGTATTGATAAGGGTACGTTCGACGCGATACCAAGGAGATGCCACGGGCGTGTAAGTGCCAAGGGCATCAACAGAGAGTCGCAAATATGCGGAAACTGTGTCAGCGGCTAATTCGGATATACCGGGAATATTCGCCCTTCAGTAGACACATAAATCAACAGCCTACGTCTTCGTCGGAAGCGTACACAAAAAGTTAGTCGGTGTTGTAGTGAGTCACTTTGAGGTCTTTTACAAGACCACGTACGGAGTTGTCCGCAGTGAAGTGCCACGTACTCCAAGTTACCAATACAGTCATCGGCAACGTCAGTTCAAACGAACGCTGGAAGATGGCTCGAGGGACAATTCACAGTCATGCTTAATGGCGCGGTGGAGACGGAGTAGAATTCATCTGCATACTTACTCCCTTTTCGCAGTGCGTATCTACGTAATGCTTAGCGGTGAAGAATTACCTATTTGCAAATTTTTGTAAACTGCCAAGGACCCTACAGCTGTAGGAAACCGAGTCAGCCAAGCCATGTAGGGAAGCTCGGCGACAGCGGCGCTTCAGTCGAAAAGCAGTTGGTCAGTTGAAGCGGATACCTTGTTCAAAGAGACCTCTCTGTCTCTACATGTATATACACGTATACATACATAGATGTATATAGCAGGGGAGATCGCGACCTGTAGATGTGTTCAACGTCTAAATCTCTTGATAGTGTTTATCCTCTTGGGGTAGGGAATGCCTACGGCCCACCTGATACGCGCTGTTGCCGGCGGTGGAAGATGCTCGCGGACTCAGCTGCTATAATAGACAGAATCGGACAGAAGGTCGTATCTGAAGGGGGCTACAAGGAAAGTTTAGACCTGCAAAGCGTCACACCGTCTCAGGTTGCGGTACAACTGATTATGTGCAGGCCTCTAGCAATGCGGCCTTGTGACCACTAAGAATAGGACGAGTAAGGGAAGAAGCCGCGGGGTTTCGTTCATGAAAACACGCCCGAACCCCCGTTCTAGCGCCGAGAAAGCGTATTCTAGATTAGCCGGTATGTGACCTAAGCAATTTATCTACCGGCTGCGAATTACGACTTATTCCACGCATAAAAAACATCCCAAAATTACTAGTTGTTTCCTCTGCGCAGACCTGGTGCATCAAAGCAATGAGAATAATATGGTACACGATGACGTGGACTACAACTCTTCTGAGCAACGGGTTATGAGAAACGTGAATACACTTCAGCACGCCATTCGGGGTGTGTTGAATCCGGCAGAACAACGTCCTTTTTTCACAGAACTGCAAATCTTGTGTAACTAGAGTATGGAAACTGTTGGCTTTTCGCCGTTGTCATTCAGGGGAAGAAATTTTCTCCTCATTAGCCTCAAGTTCTTCAGAATTAACATTTCCTGTCAGTCTTTCAGCATACACATATTCCTGCAGCTCTGGAACGTACAACGGATAATATAGAGCTGCTCACGCTCTCGGCTTTACACCAGCTCTGAGTCATGGAAGATTTTCCTGAGCTTTTCGCCTCCGACCGCCAAGCCGTGTTGACTTGAGACGTCCAAAATGTACCCTGGCATATAGAGTAGAGTTCGCTTTCTGGAATAGAACACTTGTTCATGTGTAGGATAGAACCATAGCTCGTGACGTTTGATGCGGGACGCTCACCTTGAATTCAGCATGTTCTGCACGCGCGAAGGGGTCGATAATGAAGAGCACAGAGCTTGGATGTGCCGCGTGTTCCAGCATGGAATACAACATGATTGGGAAACTGCTGGAGTGTCTACTGCCGTCTGTAACAGGAGTTCGTGACACTGCGTGCGATACCTCAGAGTAGACTGACTCACAAGGAGACGTTTGGACTGAAGTGTATGGAGGATCGGGTAATTGCGCTCACTGATTGCGAGAGCGGCTGAGCTGCGGGCCTTGCTCAATGATAGTTCAAGCAGCAAAGCTCCTTTCATAAACCACATGACAGGCTCCTCTTGGCCTAGTAACCCTCATGAGATCCCTGCTTTTTCTTCACCACACTTATCATTACTGCCGATCGCATTAGAGATGCTTGAACCAGTAGTACAAGCAGTAATTTTGCCTGTGAGTAGTAGTAGTAGCACAGTGGTCGTAGTATCGCAGTAGTCGTAGCATTTGTAACAGACGAACAAGAGAAGTGAACGTAGGCGCAGTGGTTGTGGTTGTACTAATATACGTACTCTTCGAATAGCAGTGGCAATGGTTTTGGTACTGATACCATAGAAGTAGTAGCAGTAGTAGTCGTAGGTCTATGCAGTTGTAGGTGTATTCACGGTAGTACAACGGTAAGAGTAACAATGGTAGGAGCAACAGTAGCTGTAGCAGGGGGAGAAGTCCGAACTGGGACTGTAGGAAAAAGTAATCGTAGCAGAGTTTCTTGTTCGTTTGTGCGCTCACGTAAAAACAGCGGTCAGGACGGCCGTAGAGCATTTGTCAACATTTCGATTATTAGGACGTAGCGACGCCATCACTGAAAGGCCACGCTCATACGTATATGTGCACGAGACGCACACACATGCCGTGTTGCACAAGAAGCACTTACAGCCACCCCTCAAGTACGCACCGAAATGGCACGCGTGCACTCTGTTTTTCTCCTCACAGTCACAGAAAGATCAGCTTTATTACCTTAAGGCGTGTGAGCTCTTGTGTGCGTGATGCACATCCAGGAAATGTACGGAAGTCCGTGTGCAGACGTTTCATGCATATACTTGTGCACGTACACAGAAGTGCACGTGCACGTACGATAAACTAACAGGCACATACATTTGTGTGTTCCTGTGTAGATACACCCAAAGCGTAAATGCGTATTTACGTAGAGACACGCACATGTACGTACATGTGCACAAAGGTGTATATAAATTGACATGCAGATATGAAGAGGTGTGGCACCAGAGAAAGCCGACAAACTTCCCAACAGCTTCTCCACCTCCAGCTGTTGCTGAGTATGTTTTCGATAATCTAGCAGAGCCCGCAGAGATTCACGCGCTTCCAAAGATAAAATGAAACGTAGTGTACTAAGACTAGTTTCACCAGTGCCACCGTCACCGCAAACGACTCTAACATGAAAGCGAAGCAGGTCGCTTGCGAGTCTGAGACGTCAGCGTCGGATGTCGATGCGCGTCCGGAAATGGAGTCCTGTTGCAAAGTTTGAAAGTGCATAGACTGGGCTTGTTACTGTGGCGCACAGGAACAACATTCTTTGTTGGACTCTCGCGACTTCTACAGAAGTACGTTTCCCAGCAAGTTGAATAGACCGTAGTACACTAGTGTGGAACACCCCGCCACACTAAGTTTAGCTTAGCGTATGAATACAACTTTCCACTTCGCGCTCTTTCCTCTTTTGCTCTTGTGTTGCTGTTTCGCTAGTACCACGAACATCAAAGGGAAAGAGACGCCATTTTTTTCCCGTTTTATGACAGCAAAGGAATCCAACAACTACAAACATTCAGCACCCGCACACTACTCACTCTCTTACGTTACAACGCGTGCGCCCGAACTCTCTTTTAATCTCTTGGTTCTCGCATGGGTATTACTAAAAAACACTCAATACCCTCCTGTCCTCTGTATCTTCAGTCGACTCGTCCGAGCAAGGTGAGCGACGCTGCCTCACTTTCTTTTCTCCCGCCACGTGCACACGCGTTTGTTAGTACGTGTATATCCGCGGACTTCTCCCTAGAAGTCAGCACAACTCCGTCCGCACAACCGACTGCTCCACTTTTGTCCTCTTGGTTACCTTTCCGCTTGATTCGCCTGTGGCGGTCCGAAACGAATTAGAGACACACGTCAATGGCGACCCTACAGAGTCATTCCCGTTTCACTTCTTTCCCTTCACGTGTGCTGCGACTTGATTACCCACATTTTTGCCTTGGATCGGATAGGTGAGTTTTAAGGATGGCACCGCAGCACACTTCGTAGCAACATCCATTTCTGCCATTCTCTGCTGCCCGGAATAAATGTCAGCTAGATCGGGGAACCATTTTATATCTGTTAAGGCTGTTCGCGCCGCAGTGGGCGTCTGGGCTGCTTGTATCAAGTGAAACGCGTCCAATCTGCAAGTAATTGCAGAAAGACAGGAGCAGCCGCGCCACCGAAATATACAACAAAAGCGGCAGAGCAATCTTCACAGATGCATCGATACACCTACGCGCATATATCCAAGTGTCAGTTCAACGCACCCCAGCAAAACACACCTAGCACATACACTTACGTATTCACGTAAATGTATAGACATGTTCTTTTCCATCTCCACACCGAAAAACGCATTTCAGCCTCGTTTGTGACCCCAGCGAGCTGTCGTACTGCATGGCCTCCGTGTATGTGCTCAGTGAAGCGCGTCCAGCCCCCAGAGTTCTGGATCTCAGAACCAGATCTCCGGTTGTTTACTATTAGGCTAAATGGGAAGGTCCAAACTCTATTATCTACTTCACACGAGTTACATATGTATACGTCCATACCTGTCTACCTGACACCTGTTTGTGTATCCTTATGCAACGGTGTCCATACACTGACACGTGCAAACCTGGAAGAATCACACTACCCAAGAGGGTAGTGTGATACGTCCATACCTGTCTACCTGACACCTGTTTGTGTATCCTTATGCAACAGTGTCCATACACTGACACGTGCAACCCTGGAAGAATCACACTACACAAGAGGGCTGCCCATGAATAAAGGAGTATCTGCAAATACATACAAGTGTATACACGCAGCCTTACATACACACAATACAACAATGTCTAAATAGGAAAACGTGTTAACACATGTAGTAGTACACATCGCGCATCCTTTACAAATGCAAGGCCTTGAAGTGAACTAACTGAAATACGTGTCTGTCTTGCGGGAAGGCGCGTGGACTTCCATTTTCTTGGAGGCGAAGAAACTACCACCGTAGCGAAAGCGGCCCAGAGGTCTATCACAAGCAAATCGCGAGCGTTGCTGCCATTACAAATGTCCCGGGAGGTTCGCAGTAAATAGACCACCCTCCGGCTGCCAGCGTGTGCCAACAACATAGGGTCGCACGGGGGGTCTCTCTACAGTCCGGTATTTTGTGGCATAAAATTAGCTAGAACAACGACACAGGCGGTCAAAAAAACTCCGCTGTTTCTTGTCAAAATTACGGCGCAAAGAGTGCAGACAATTTCAGCAGCTGCCTAGTAATGCGAAGAGAGTAATAACAAGGCGAACTACAGCAGCTCTCGCTACAGTAGTGGTGAGACACATACACGACGGTGAGCCTGCCCTCCACATTCGGGGACTCTGCTGGAGCAGGATTGGGGAGAGAGCGCCCCCCTGTCCCACGAAGATGCAATCTTCTTGAGAGAGGGCGAGCGAAAGAGAGACAAAAGCAAGAGGATAACTGTCTACAAAATCGGCTGCTACAAGGTATCACACAGAAGGTATACAGAAATCACCGCACAGACTCTTGTAGTACTCTTCCCGGCGACAAGTCAATCGCGATGGTGAAAAGTGTGGCGCGAAAGAAAACGCCTGTAGATCCACTATTGACTACTTGAAGTAGAGGAATCACTACGTGGTGTTCACCGGCGGAAACGCCCGCTGACACCACACGAAAAATGAGTTTTTCGCATGGCAAACAATTCTAGCGACGGGCCTGGAAACCTGATAGACGACTCTCAGGAAAGACGTTACTCAAAGGACTGGAGCCACACACTGCTGCGCTGGTGCTTCACAAAGATGCAGAAACGCCCGCCAAAGTTGAAGATGATATCCAAGAGCACAAAGTTATATGGTAGTTACTGCTTCAACTGTTCACACTCGTGGTGGGAGAAAGAAGCAGACGAGAGCTACAAGTGGCCTGCTACCGTCGTCCTCTCTGAGGGAACTGTATACAAATGACAACACAGACGGCGCACACACACCAGTCATACAGTCCGCTGCCAGTGACAGTTCTAAAGTAGAAGGAAACTTGCAGCTGTCCAGTAGGAGCCGACGGAGGAGACACACAATCAGCGAGGGACACAGCCTGGTAACAATAAGCAGTGCGGCGAAAAGTGCATTACCATAGCGGACAGGGAAAGGAGTTATCTAGTCAACAGCCGCTGGAGAACGGCAGCTGGAGAGAAGGAGAATGTGGAAATGTAACCGGCATGTACACAGCAGCGGACCAACAGAAGAAGAGCGGCCTCAAAGCAGTAGGAGATGAGTAGATACATGATGCGCAGCAACCACGCCGCCCGCTAACGCACACCAGAGAGGTGAACCGTATGTGCCCGCCAACCACCCGCAACTTTCACTCGGACACCATGTCGAAAATGCCGGAAGAAGGTCGTACTGGCCACACGCCCGAGAGGAGAAACAACATTTGACAACACGTGTACCGCTTGCAATACGGCAACAGGCACGCTATATGTATCTCCATACAGTCATCCACCTACACACGTGTCGTCGTATGCACACACGTACGTACCGGTACCAGCGTCGACCTCCGAAGCGGCACTCCCTCGTCAACACGCACGCAACTGCAACTAAATATACACGTATATAATTTCAGGTAGCTCACGTTATCCTACATACAGGTGACTGTGCTATAAGAAGAGGCAACATAGCACGAGGTGTACGTTCCATACGTGCCGCTGAGCATATTCAAAAACACGCAGACATTCGTTGGTGGCACTACAGATATTTCACCGTGCCAAGTGATCTATGGTTGCACTCTTATGAGGTCACTTTAAAAATCCGTTACAATGCCACCCAGAAAAAACTTCTTCAACTGCGATAGCCATATGCTGCGGACCACCCCAGAACTTGTCAAAAAGCACGGAGGGGCTGCACATACAATGTGAGTACTGGATCTTCATTGATCAGTACGGATCGAAGCGACTGCAGTGACGCATACACCTACATAGAATATATGGTGACCGCATTCGGGCGGTCATCATATACTGTCTCAACTGCTCTTGCCTTTGAAGGTTTGCGAGCCCACTGCAGATAATCGTCGTTCCACCGTCGTCCCGTGTCCTTGCATCAGAACTACGAAGACACGACCGCAATTGTTAGTTTCTCCACTATTCTGGAGAAGCTTTACACGTCGATGTCAGTGGTTGCGCGGCACATTTTTGTGCTGATGTAGATTGAGGTTCACGGATGTATGCGGTGATGTGTGTACACTTTTATACACGCATACAACTAGTTTTGCAGCTTCTGCGCGCCGTAATTCTAGGAAGTTGTTCCCGCTGCTTACACGTTACAGGTCCCCAGCTACCATACCGCCAGCGGTCACCCCCATACATGTGCGTGCTCGGGTCTGCTTACTTGAGCTTCACGAAGTCCTTCCACTTCAGTGGATTGTAGTCTTTGTTGTGGTATTCCACTGACGTATCGACTTTCTCATAGATTTGTTGAACAACAGATAACGGAATTTCCATCTGATGCCGCGCTGCACCCACTTCGATGCGCTGCAGTGGCCGTTTGCCAAAGAGCAAGCTCACCGAGGGGCACCGCTTAGGGATAAAATTCAACATGTTTGCCCCCTCTGTCCTGACGAAAGAGAACGGAGAGCGGAAGAGAAAGCTCTTAGCACATATTCAACTGAGAGGAGAGCACACTCGTGTTTTTTTCCTGGCCTTGAATTCGTTATGAGCACATGCGGAGCAACAATAAATGGATAGAGTGGATGCATGCGCTGTAGCACCGGATCAGTACGGGTGGATGATCATTCCAGGCAGGAAGCGTGGTAGAACAGCTTTCACCTGCGTAACGTACAGACGCGTGCACACCTCCGTATGTACACGTATGTGTATGACCTATATATTGTTGCACCCTATCCATGTGTCTTTTCGAATCTGCAGCAGTTCGAAAGTATATAAGTACTATCTTTGCTTTTGCAGCGCGAAGCACGCATTTTATATTAACAAGTGTACGTACGTATATCAACGCATACGGTCGCCGCATACTCGTGTGTGCGACTACCATTACGCGTGCAAAGCAAATGCTCCAGAACACTGAAGCTTGAAATGAATACACGAGGCGAAACACGGGGGCCAGTGGACGAACCCTAGCGCTCTGCGCTGGTAAATGCCTAGAGCACGGTACCCTCTCTCTGCGACTATTGCCCTCGAGACAGAGGCAGGAGACCTGCAAGATACTCATACGCGTGACGTTGTATCCCAGCTCGTGTAGTTATATTTTTCGCATTTGCTTGCCGTCCGTTTCTGTATGCGCTCTTCATGTATTGATTACTTGGACCCGGTTCACGCGTACCACTGTCGCACCCCCGCGCCGCAGTTCACACACGGAATCACCCCCTAGGTTTCTGACCATACGTCAATGGTCAGAAAACGGGTACCACTGCATCTGCAATTTTCTCTTCTGAACTTATTGGACGTTGAATTTGTACTTACACGTACGCACACCAGAGCAGAAAAGCCTAGACCCTCATATTATCTGAACGGAATAGCTTTATCTGTACACGTTTATACTGTTGCATATACGTATGCGCACCACGAGTACTGCGGGCCCGTAAGCTTGTACACAAATGCACACGAACAGATAATTGACACTCCTTGGCCGCCGACTGTCTGCGTGATTATCTCAACACCTGAATGTACACGACTCTGACTTCTGCATGTCTTGGTATATGCAACGGTTGTGTCGTATTCAAAATATACTGCACGTGGCGCTGACATAGTTTGAACGTGTTGCTTGAGTACCCAGGGCTGTACGGCGGACTGCTCACGTCCTTTCAAAATTCCTCTTCTTACCTGGACGCATAGACGCAGGCAAGCACGGCTGTTCTTGTTCGTGCGCCTTTGTCAGGGAGTACCAAGGTAGCTTTATCGACTGGCTGACGTGCACATGTCTGCGCTGTTAGTCCCGCGTCTACTGTTGATGATTCCCCGACGCTTCGCCTCATTTGCCTCGTAGTTAACTGCACCCGACGTGTTTGAGGATCAAGAGCTTACCGTACACATGATGACGACCAAGTTGTCCTCCTACGCCACCTACCCTCGTTCTCGTCCGTGTACTTCCACATCGATCATTCCACGTGTCTATGTGCCTCCCTCCCTCTCCGTACGCATAATTGCGTCTGTTCGCACCGGCACGCCCCCACGCACATGACGCAGCTGCTGCCGACTACAAAGAACCCTTGTGTTTACTACAAGTAATTAGAGACTTTCACGTCGTGTACGAGGGTGCTTCGCCATCTCAGCTACCGTTTTTTGTTCAACTCAAAAACGATACGGCAGCCTTCTGTAAAGGGTCCCACAGTGTAACAGATATTTACCATCATTATGTGCAGCACAAGCTTTCATGTATCTGCGAAATGACAATCGCAGCGCAGAATTCTTACAAGGGATATACATGCGCGAATGTATACTTGCCCATACAAGTGAGTTTCGCGCACCGACATTTCGAGGCGGGTGGAAGCGATTCCTGAGCAGTGGGTTTGTCTGGGAACCACCCACGCATTTGCGCCGGCTTCAAAACAACTGAAGTCAGCGGGCGTACACACATAGAAAGAGCACAACGTTAAAATGAAATGCGCTACACCGATGGGGTCCTCTAACATAGACAGGCATACTATACGCACGAACACGGTGATCTCCTTGTCCACGACGGTTTCCAACATTTTTATCCGCCACGTACAACGCACGGGCGTCTTTGTGCGTACCTACAGTACGGCGCATTCATCCATAGGTAACTGGACGGATATAGCTGTCCGGACCTACGTCCGACGACGCATTCACCGAGGTGCTGCTCGGTGCTGATGTGCGTCGAATGAACCACCTGCGTCCACTTGAACGCGGGCCACGAAAGCGGGTCTATGTATCTCCGTCTTTCCTAGTTGTGCACGTGCGCGGTTTTTTCCTACTTGCATACCTCTGTAGAATGGTAGATTACGCAGGGCGCTCCAGAGATAGGTTTCGTATGAGACAACAAATCGGAGCGCCCTGAACCCTTTTCGAAGGCATATACTACTATTCCTGAGGGCTCACAACCTTCTGGATCAACTTTCGAGGTTGTCCATACTTGCTTGAAACGACAACCTGCACACTCGGATACACAGTGAGATCTTACATGTGCCTACGATACTTTTCTGCACGCGTACTGCAGTGAAGTGTTATCTGCTTTCCTGTGGTTGCTTTCGTGGATTTCTTGCGTCGCCTGGAAGACCCTTTATCTCTACTTGGCGTGTAAGGCCTATATCTTCCTTTTTTAACGTTTTGACTACGTGCGTCGCCACGCGTAAGAGGAGCTTTAAAATTTTGACGCGGCGTAGGCTTTTCGCCATGTGGGTGCTTATCACTCTTTTCGGTGTTCTCTCAATATGTTTTGTCTCGCTGGCACTGCAGAATTCCTTGCCTTTGCACGTTTTTCTGCCCTTGCATCTTTATCACCTTATACACAGACACACAAGCACACCTGCGCGTCATTATGATGTTACGCAAAATCCACCCTCCTGTCCACAGAGACGTAAACACACAAACAGAAACAAACAAACGAGCACACACACACAAACACACACTCTCAGGCTGAGGTGTGGTTCAATCTAGTCTGGCTACGCGCATACGTTGGTCAATAACAAACTACACATGTGAGGCCTAGGTGTTAAAAAAGTCTACTGTTTGTGGTCGCACCTCTTTTCATTCCTGTGTATCAGAGCGCCTTTTTTAAAGAAGCACTCCAACGTGTGCAGAGCTAGTCCTCCACGGCTGCTATCCCCGGCGACACCGAATTCAAAACAGTCCTTCAGACAAAGGAACCTTTTTTTAGCGTCTACCTGAAAACTTACATTACGCTTCTACGTGCGTCCGTTTACGTTTGCTTTTGCGTGTACATATTGTAGCCCAACGCAGCACAATCGTGCGTGAAGCTACGCTGTAGGACGGTGGGTGTAGGGGTGAATCCCGCATGTGATGACATGTTCTGCAAATCGTTGTGCACGATTGCTGGTGAGGACTCTAACTTCACGCTTTAGCTACCGGACGACCTCCTGCCCTACTTTTATTTCTCCGAACCAGTTGTCAACTGATGTTTTGCACATACTTGTGTGCACAAAATTTCCAGATCGATGATGCTGGTTCGCTCACTGACATGGCTACTACTGCTGAAACACGGTAACCCTAGCCTCTGCCAGCCCAGGAATCTTCTGGTATGTACCTTTTGCCAAAGCAGAAGGCCAGGATACGCCAGTTGCAGTTGCTATGATGCCTGCTGAACTTTTGCCGATGATAATTCGCTTTTCAGACACAGTGGCGGAGTATCCATGCGGACCGGCAGTGCTCCTTAAACTCTGCATTCCGTGCAATTTCCCGTACTGGAGTACACATGTGCACATGAGAACGGATAACATTGTGTCTCTTTTAAAGGACAGCCATCACTAAATCTTTCTCTGCTTCACAACGTGGTGGGCTCTCTCGGTCTCAGCCGCACTGCGTTTGCTCTTCTCTTATCGGGCTTGGCATCTGTAGCGCCCGTTTGCACGTCACACGAACTTTGCAGTGCTGAGTGGCAACCCCAAAGGAACCTGCTATTGCCCGTCTGAGAGTTGCTCGCCGTGTCGCGGTCAAGTATACGGTTCCACACCTGGGTCCTTCCAATACAGTGACGGAACCGTGTTCATTTGAGTCTTTCTGTGTTGACTACTTACGTCCAAGGCATAGATTTCTATTCGGTTCTGCTGCGGTGGTCGGCACGTGTGTGTACGCTGTAAAACAAGCCGGCACCACCAAGTGCGACTTGCGAAGAACCAAGGGTCACCCAACGAGCCAGTTGTGCGTGCAAGTGTTTCGCCACTTGAGACTGGAAGCTTTAAACTTGCTTGTGACTTTGCAAAAAGGGCCCAGCCTCCCGAGCTATAAAGTCTTTCTGGCCAACCTCGCTTTGCTGAGGGTGGGGAGTGCTGCTACGAAAACGCGTTGCAGTAATACGACGTGGGGACGCCAGCTATACCCGTTTGCAGTCTCTTGCGCGCCGGCGTCTTTATTTCCTGTTGGCGTCTCACTGCTCCTACGCGTTCACGCATATTCGTGCGTACTCGTCACGGCCAATATATGAATGTATGCACTGATACAATCCCATTAATGACGCATCAGCGTCGCCACTTTCCATTTATAAGTCTACGTATACCTGTATATATCTCTGAATCTACGTAGAGTTGAACGGTCGAGGCGAGGCTTCGCTTGCAAGTCGAACATTGGGGTCGGTTGTCTCGAGGTGAGGATTTAGGTACCCCTAAATAGTGCAGAGAGCCAGACACCAGTGCGTACAGCACTTTTGTCACCGTGGCAAGTAATTCGACGCCATTTTGCCTAGTCTCAGTCTTGAATGAAGCGATACGCTTGACGGTGGAAGACGCTCCGATTCAATGCTTCCCACTACTTTCAGCCGCAGACGTGTAAGAATGCTTTGTCGCTCGCTGAAAATCGTTCACTGATGTCATCCGTCTCTGTCTACTTCTGTTTCAGTAGAGGTGCTGTACACCACCATCAGTTTCGCTCTGACGTCTGCCGTCAACCTTATTCACTTTGCGCGTGCATCGCGGACTTGATTTTAAAATGCTTCCCTCGAGGGTGTTTCGTTCTCAAGTGGTTCTCCCTGAGCAGAAGTTTCAAGAACTCTGCTTCCCGGGAGGCATGCAGTGTTATTCACAACGCTTTACTTCGCCGGATCTGATCTTGTTAAACTACGAAGCTTTTGAGTGTGCGAAAGTACTAACACTGCAACTGAATCGCCTTTCCGAACAGTACGACTTAGGTGAGAGCCCCATGCCCCCCACCACGGTGCGTGATCCAGGGCTCACCAGCAGTTGCGACAGAGCAGACAGCGAAAGGGGGGAAGAAAATACAAAGAATGAAGAGAGCTGCCCCCAAGATGTGGTTCAGTGTCACAGTAGACGTGGAGCGCGATGCTTCATTCAAAAACGTGGAACAGAGAAGCTTGGCAGTGACACGGTTGACGCCACAGCTAGGCCGCCGGGTAATGCAAAAGAAACGGCAGAACGTGTCTCAACCGAAGCCAGAAAAGAAAAATTGGAGTCAGATGGACGAGGGCAAACAATACATGAAAATTTAGAAGGACAAACACAAGCCTCCCTTTATCTTGGTGAGTATTTCCAAGAAAAGGTCATTCACTTTCCTCAAGTGGCCTATGCTGCATATATCCCTCAAGCCAGCGACCCTTCCGGTGCGACGTCTGTTGAAAGTACTGCTACCCTTTCGGAGGTGTCAACCGCTAATTACCACTCTCCTACACGTACGACAGGTAGTCACGACGACGCTGGTGGTGGTCGCCTTCTTGTCGTCGCAGGACCTTCTGTCGAGTGTGCACGCGCTCCTACCACAGATGGTAACGAACGTCGTGGCTGCCTGGCAGACGCCAGAGCGACCCATTCACCAACGAGAAAACAAGTGACCACGTCACCCTTCAGCACCTCTGGAACTGTACTGGTATGCCCCCGCCAAGCAACGGCAAACGCACACACAATTGAGTCAAGCCACTACATCTCACAAGAAAACGACGCTTGGCACACCACAGAAACAAGCACAGAACGACTAAGCTCAGTGCGTTCCAAAACAGAAGACCAGGTGAGGGACGACACATACGTAGATAGATGCGCTGAAATTGTTGACGTACACCCGCTGCGCTGCAATGGTTTTACCTGTGAATCGCGCGCCAGTACTGAAAGAGATGATCGTCCCAGTTGCAGTGGTAGCAAAGGTACTGCTACCACTTCCAAAAAAAACACTCAAGGAGATCCTCCCTTAGGGGAAAAAAAGGACGAACACGATGAATACATTGTAAGTGAGGAATGTGAATGCAAAATTCGACCCGAGCTTGCGGGAGCCCCACCAATACTGAGAGACTCGTCTTCAAAAGTAAAATCACATGCTGCGCAGCCAGTGATTCACCCGGATAGCTCTGCCTATTCCGACAAATTAACCTTCTGGCAGCGGCCTGTATACTCTCTCTCATCTGCTTCATTACGCTTGGATATAACCGCACGTTCAACCAAAGGAGTGGCGGCGAGAAAAAGCATCCCTAATGACCGCGTGGCCTCGCTGTCATTCTCGAAGCGGGCGGGGGAAGGGTACGCAAGTAAGTCTAGTGTGCAACCGACTCGCACAAGACACCCCGGCGCCGTCAAACTTTGTTATTCCCTGTTGATGAAAAGAGAAGGGCACCGCGGGAGGCAGAACACTATCGAGAGCCACCTTTCAAAGAAGGTGTCTCGGAGGCGACAATGGAGAGCAGCAGTATTCGTGCAAATGAAGCCAGCAACACTGGAACAATTTTTGCAACTGAGTCCCGCAATACAACGGTGCGCATATATAAGTATACGCGCTGAATACGGAGGTCGCTCTTGTCGCATGTAATTAGAAAACGTACAATATGATCACCTCTTTACTGGCGAAGAAACCTTCTTCTGTTCAAGTACAGGTGCTTTAATTTTCAAGCCTAAACACGATATGATTGTTGAAGTGTTACTGTGTGTGAATGAGAGGCGCCTTTGAGCGGCTCTCTGGTACTTCGACACTGTTGATGTTGGCACTCTTCACCAGTCATCCGCTGGCGTACTCTCACGTCTTCCTGAAAAGTTACAGACGCCTCAGCTAGCGAGCAAATATTGTCAGGGCATTCCACACACGTGTGGCCTGTTTTTCATGCAGGTTGTCTCGAACACCAACTCCTTGCGGCATTGACGGCTCCAATCACTTCAGCGGTGGAACTGGTCGAAGTTAACGAAGGATCGTTTCCCCTGCTTCATATTTGGCATTCTTTACCCGAGGCGGGTAGAAGGTGTCACCAAGTCGCAAAACTCCGGGAGGACTTCCCGGGCGTATTTGGACAGGCAACTGTAGGCTCTGAAGCAGGAGAAATTCCGCGAGGAACAAGTATAGTGTGAATGCATAGGGGGAGTACACAAACATGTGAGTATCCGGCCCGACAGTGCAACACAATTAAGCGATCTTCTTTTCATTGCGCAAAAAATCCAACCCCCACAAAATCCACAGTTCACGACAGCTGTGCGTCAAGGCTTGGCGTTGCGCAGAAAGACAACAGGCTTCTTGTGGTTGCAGTGACACTGGACAGAAAGACGCCTATCACGAGTGTGCCCAGTTTTTAACAAACACTAATAATAACAGGTTCACCTGCGCACACATGTTGGCTTTGAGTGGTGTACATCTAGGTACTTCCGTTCAAGGACACACTGATACTGACATTCGTCTACACACTTTAGCATCCACACACTGCTGGAAATAGTGTATACCTTCGTACATTGTTTCAGATACAGGTGAACCTGTTCAGCGGCCTTTTTGCCGTCGAGCGTTCTGTACGCCAGTTTGAACGTCCGCCCCTGAGCAGTTTGTTACGTTGTCAATAGCGTAGCGGTGCCACATTGTCTCCACATAAGTAATCCGCCATTGTAATGCGGTCACAAGCAGCCGGCTGCACAAGCTAACCTTCGGCAATGGCACAAAATTCGCCTGTTCTGCTGTAGGGGCTTTGCTCTGTTGACTATAGCCGCGTGGTGCGGCCCGGTCGTGTTTCCTTGAAATGTTCAGCCTCCCTGCATAACGAAATTTTTGTCCATTTGACCTTCACAGCTTTCTCAGCTAGACGTATCCCGTATAAGCAATCAGCTAGCAGTTCAACACGAATTCGTTCCAAAACTTATTCCCTTGCCAAGACAAATTGCCCTGGTCGCTTTGCTATTGTAAAGCCTTTCCGTCTGTCCTTGCGGTGGTTGTAAAGAGTCTCCAAATCTCGGTCTTACAGCAACGTGCTCTGTTGTTGGCTAGAACAGGTTCAGTAACAGGTTTTTCCGGGACACTTCTTCTACAGAAGCGCGGTGAATTTTGTCCTGCTCCGCCTCGCGACGACATCGCAGCCTTGCTTAATCTCGTCCGTGTTGCACCCAGATGGACAGCTCTGCCTTTTTCAAGTTGTCGACGTTCGTCAGTGCTGATCCAGAGGACATCGTCCCTTGAACGACTTACTCACGATTGTCTCGGAGTTCTTCGCAGATCGAAGTTCTATTGATATGACGTCACAAGGAGGCATATAGCCAGTTCTCTACGTGCCCTAGTCAATAGTTGCACGTGTCCGTAGAATCGGACGACTTTGCTTTTGACGGTTTAGAGCTGTGACGTCATCTTGTCGAATTTCTTTGTAAGACCTTCTTTCTGTCTCGTCTTCAGTACGAGTTAGATCACGGCGCAGGCGTCGCAGGTCCATCAGTTACTGGAGACCTTCATTCGCTACACTCGATCGCCGCCGCGGTGGGTCAGGTGGTCTCCGCTGTTTGTCATGTCGTGTCATATTTTCGGTGCCAGAGTCCTGCAGTCCTCGCTCACATCGTCGGCGACGTCATCTGCACGGAGCGAATGCCTTTTTTTCACGCGTTCAACTTGCCATTTCCGCGTTTCAATTGTTCATCTCGAGTCAAGCAGAGTTCCCCGCTTCAGCAGCAGTGGAGTCGCCATCTGCCACCAAATCGCAGCATTTTTAGGGAGTACCTCTCTAGAGACCTACCTACAAAACACACGAGCGTGGACGCTTTCAGACAAACATCTGCAGCTCCAGTGCTGTCGTCCAGTCCTTCACCTTCGCAAACTAAAGAAGGCTGCAGCGATGCGTTCCCAGAACAGCAACAAAGGGTTAATAACCTCGCTGATCCAGAGTGCTTCCGCCAGCATTCTCGCAGGCAAGCTGTTATCACATCTTCGACTGCAATGCTACGCCGACGATGCACTGCATGGATCGTCTCTTGTGCCAAGAAGATTCCTACAGCAGAAGACAAAGTGTCGCGAATGCCAGGCCAATGCCGTGATACCCTCAGGAATTTGTGGCTGCTTGGAGATCCCCAAACTTCCCCTGCGGCGTGCGTAGTAGACGTGATGCTGCCCAAAATTTTGGGAGTCCCTGGAAGTTCACGGATGATGCCTAACTGCTGTTTCCATCTAGTAAGAAGTGCCGTCGAAGGATACGGTGTATACACAGCAGCTTTAATGTAGAAGTCTGCGACAGATAATGCATGGTGTGCTTTGCTTGCGCTCCGGAATGGCTTCCTCCCTGTGGTGCAACAGAGAAATTCAGTATAAAAGAAGCCGAACTGTAACGGTGCAAAATACACGACCCTATGGAGGCGTGGGGGGTCGCAAATAAAGCCCGCTGTATTACATTTGTATCTCGCCATATCTCTGCAGTTATCTGACAAGTAGCTCATGGAGTGGAGCACTTCATGGGAGCAGAAAAGTGAACTGACTGAAGTGTGCTCCAAGAGGTGCCTGTGTCGCTGCACTTTTTGACTGAATGCGTACGTAAGACAATTGCCTTGTGAGTGCTCAAACGGTCCGAGATAAACTACTTCTAAGGTGATCCTTATTCTTGATGTGCATTTCGGATGACAGTGTTTCCTTATGCGGCAACCTCTGCCCAACACAAGCCGGCTTTCCTGTGCCTGTAACGACCCACCTGTTGTAAAGGTCAAACAATTTCTGCCAGCACTGTTCGTGCGCGTCCACTTCGGCAAAGGAATTCGACCATTGAATCGTCCGTGCGTCTTTGTGAAGGTGCGGCGGTCCGAAGCAACGATGGGGCAGGTGTGTTAGGGCAACTACCGGTTGCTTAACGTTGTACGGGGAACTTTTAGACAGGTCAGTTCACATTAGGTACCGTGGCATACTCCGTAATGAAAGCGCCATTTTGACACTGTAAACTCTGCGGGTCCTTCTCTCATGGGGGTACATAACTGAGACCTGTGTCCTGTTGGTTACGTTGAAGAAGATCCCCAACCGTTTGTCACGCATAGCTGTTGGTACAGAATTGTGAACGCGTACGTAATTTTGTGTACGCGTATGTACGTGTGGGGATAGATTCGGTTCTACGTAAACAGACGCAAGTAGAGACACTATGAATGACCTCTGTTATATCGCGTGCCACGTGTATGTCCATGCGAACACCCACGGTTGTACAGACTCTACGTCGAATCGCTGTGTCCTGCGCTTTTGTTTGTTTGTGCTGTGTCTACGTTTATGTGAAACATTGTAGGCTTGTATAAAAAGGTGTTTATCGCTGCCTCTAACAGAGAAGGTATCCTGATGCATTGTATGAGAGTTGTCTGCGTCGAGAAACGTTTTGTGTTGCACGTCAGAATGAATTAACAAGGAGCACTTTTTTCGTCCGGTATTTCCGAGTCATGAATCCAATTTATCACGGGACTCGAATGACTCAGGTGATTGGTTGGATTCGTACAGAAGGCGCAACGTTCTCCTTTGAATCTTCCAGGAAACACGAAGCTGTCCCGCACAGACCTACGACGCACAGACGAGTGATCTAACAGTTTCTTATGTTATTGCGCAGGTCTGGGTGAATGGCTGGCCACACGTATTTCTTTGCTCCATACCGGGCGTCCCGCTAGAGGCGAATTCTTTGCTTATGGCAGACCGTTTTTCGATTCTTCCGCTAGTACAACAACAGGAGTACACACGTGCCGCTCGCTACGCTCTTCGCAGCACAGCCGTCCGCCTTCTACGAGAAGTGGCTCTCAACCCTTTCTTCAATCCTGGAAGAAACCGAGGACTCGGCGGTCAGACAAATAATGCCCAATTTGAAGCCACTCTTGTTATAACGTCTAAAAGACAAACTGAAAATTATTCTTTTCTGCGGCTTTTCCTGCTCCTTGTACTTCGTCTCCAGCTAGTTTCCATGCAAGTGTCCTGCTATGCGCCGCTTCTTCTTCTCCTTGTGCGTTTCTCTAGCGACACCCCATGCAAATGTCGTCCATCCTTCGTATGCTTCCTCGTGTTAAATTGCAACGCCTTCCTATTCGGATAGAACGTCTGGGGATGTCCTGTCTCTAACGTGACCGTTTTCACATCATGCGGCTCGCTTTTCGCAGTTAGCTCAGCATAGAA
>KL647291.1:2761956-2787599 GCA_000727475.1 Sarcocystis neurona | reverse complement strand
CTCCGCGGTCCACAGCTTGCGCGGAAGAATGTCGAACCAGGCCTCCAGCAATAGACGACGAAGACAGACCAGGACATGCTGAGACATGCGCCGTGCACATGAATTTCTACGAGCCGAACAGACTCGTAAGTGAAGAAGAAAGAGAAGCCACCTGGAACGTTCTTGCGAAAACATCTGAACAGGCAGGAAAAGCAAGTCACGACGTTGCCTCCAAGAGTACCAAAACGACAGAAGAGATTAGCAAAGCAAGTCAGGGCCTCGCGATTGTGTCAACGGGAATATTAAAAGCGGTTGTCGCAAGTCAGGCAGCGGGTAGCAACTGCCTGCCATTAAAAAGTTGCAGCGTGGTCGTTGACAAACGAGTTTCAACCGGAGGGAACTGTCCCAAAAGTGACACATGTGCCGTACTGGACAGTTCTACAACCTTCCTTACCAAAGCAACGTCGAAAGAATCGACCACTTCCACCACCAGAGGGAGTGTTGATACAAAAGCTGTGCAGAGGCTTGAAAGGCGGAACTCCTGTAAGCCTCTGAGGTCGGTTGTTTTCGAAGTGCTCGTTGAGGGGAACCCGATCAAGACTCAGGATCACACTGGTCCCCTAGAATCTGAAAAAAACTCGTCCTCAAGAGATTTGCTCCCAGAGAGAGAACAGAGTTCGAGTCGTGCAGCTGAAATTGATGAAACCGTCCTATTTCAAACATGCAGTTCCACGGCAGATAAGTTGGACAAATACAGACCTAGAACTATTCCAAGGAAATGCAGCACTGCAGAAGAAGATACGCTATTTAAAGACCTCCAGAATGTTTTGCCTCGACAACCGCACCTGTCCGTCGGAACAATTTCGCAGTTCTGCAGCAACAGAGGAGACGCGATGGCCACGAAGGCTTCTGCCAGCGGCTTCGTCCGACGAGATTCTCAATGCTTAGGCGAAGAACCTGAAGCTTTTGACAGAGCGTTCAATGAAACGAACATCGCATTATGCGAAACCTGTCTTCATTCCGTAGGGTCACGGAGCTGCCAGAAGGCAAACTTCTCTGCTTCAGCACAGCAAGACAGCGGCAGTAATACTGACAAGCCTGCACTGTCATCTCATTTTTCGAGTTGTTTGCGTGTACAACCACAGTGGCCACAGCGGGACGCATGCGTTACCGAAGGCAAGACTCCGAAAGGCGGTGATCCCCTCCACGGGACGAACAGTTTTACAGCGAAAGAACCAAATGCGCACACTTGCGGCAACACAACAGGGGCCTCTGTTGTTGACAACAGCAATGCTTCCTGCCAACCTACGCACAACCACAGTACATCTCATATCAGCGACACCCACGTCTGCCCGCAAAAGTGCGGCAGAGACATTCCTTCTCGAGTTTTTAGTGGGGCTGATTTTTCTGAAAGTGGCAGCAACAGTCTCTCTGAAGGCTTTACTGGCGAAGACGTCTTGGTGAGACCTCCAGATCGCTCTTTCCACCAGCGACGGTTTCAAGCCGAGGCACTACAGGCACATCAGCAGCGCGGTCCCGCTCGAGAAAATCGTTGTGAGATCTGCCGCAGAATTCAGTGTTCCGTCTGCGCTGCGGAGGAGAAATTCAACAATGCGCCATCGTGCGTCCGCTTACGGATCGCAGATGAGGAACAGCCACAGCTTTCGTCTCCCCTGAACAGTAGTGTACGCGTAGGAAACAGACGTCAGTGCATTCACTCTATTCTGCGGACCTACACACAAGCAAAAGAGAATCCCGGCGTCAACGCCAGTTACGGTCACGCGAGTCCGGAAGAAGTTATGCAACCCTATGCTGCTCGTGACGCTTATTTGGATAAGAGCGTAGAGAACGAGTGGGCAGTCTCGTCCGATATCCGTGCCGCAGAAGATGGCGAAATGTTCAGCGAAATCGTGCCGCGACTAGGAATTAAACAGCCTTCGGTCTGCCAAATTTCTGCAGGACAAAGTAGAGCATTCAAAAACACTCGGGTGCGACAAGGCACCTTCAGGAAAGGTTGTGTTTCTTTGGGTACCGCAGCTAGTGAGAATGCTCAGGGAGATCAGAATTTCTCAAGTTATATAGTACAGAAAACTGGAAATATTTCAGAGGGGCACATTTCTTCGGAAGCGAAGACCCCGGTTCCCGGACGACTCTTATCAGGAAAGATAGCTTTCAAAAACATCGAAGAGACCTGCCGAGAAAGAGCCGTTGATAATCATCCCGCTAGAGCAGGCAAGAGTTTTCTTCCTGAACGAAAGGAGTGCTGCAATGTGAAGAAACCTCCTACAGATGGGAAGCCTGCCAGAGAAGACACCAGCTCCTCAAGATATAAGGGACTCCATTTACATTCGATTGTTGCAGCAGAAGAGCTAAGACATGCAGACGAAAGCTCACAGGGCCTGCCGCAGCGCGCCACAACTTCTCCAGATAAGGAGCTCTCCGACAAAACTAGGTCACATCAGGCAAGTGACAAGTTAGTGAACACTGGAACATTTGATGGTGGTGCCGTTCTCTCTGGTCAGACGGCCTTTTCGTCTAGAGGTACAGACGTCTCGTGCAAAGATGACTATTCCTCTAGAGAATACGCTGTTACTGCAGAGGAGACTTCACGGAAAAACGAACCACGCCACAAGGTCAGAATTTCTGGAAGTGTTTGTGGCAGGAGCGTCACCTGTAGGGCTGAAGTTAATCAGGAAATTGAGCATTTTAATGAAGAGGACGTTGCTTTACAGGGTGACACCTCCGAACAAGATGTACACTCCAGGGACGAAGGGGGAAATACCTGCGAAAGGAACTCTCCTGGCAAAGGTGAACTGCCTTGTACAAGTGAGCCTCCTTGTGAAGCGGGGACAGATCAAGACCTTGGGGCGTGTTCGGCAGGTGAGTTGTCTCCAAGAAGCAGGGTCTGCAACAGGAAACTCTATTCCACAGGCTACTACGCTGCTGCAGAAGAGGGAAGGGACTTCGTGGAGGTTAAAGCTGTGCCAGGTGACAGTAGCGGGACAGCTGGACGTCTTCGGCGTTATCTTGATGGGACGAAACCCTCAGGTGCCGGTGAAGAGTTTTACTGCAGAGAACACTGCCGCGAAGATAAACGTGTCGTTTCGTTCAGCGCAACCTCTGCACGTAGCCCAGCAGCAAGCAAGAAAGCTGCGGGGGTTGTTGTTGACGTAACAAGTGCAGGCTGGTCACAACGTGTTAAAGAACGATGCTCAAGACCTAGCACAGTTGACGTTCGCAGAAAAGCGAAGGCTGAACCTCTCATTCGTGAAGAAACGCGAGGCGCTGTCGTAAAGCAGAGGCGACCACAGTGTCTAGAACCTGTTTGTTTAAAGACGGTAGACACTGGGCAGAAGGTACGTGGCGGCACCTACAGCCGCAACGCACGTATGCTAGGGAAGAGTTCATTTGTACTCACACAGAACAGGCACGTAGTTGTCAGAGGTAGTAGCTCAGGAGGATGTCCACCGAGATTTGCTGGTGGCGGAAACAGCTTGAAGGCGCGCATTTTTCCACCATGGCGGCGCTCACGCCCACAACGGGCGCGCTCCGGAAGGCGAAAAACAATAGAAATAAGTTGTTCGCCAGAGCATGTAAGTCTTGTAGAAAGAACCACGGGACATCCAGACAGTGAGATGTCTTCCGCTTATTTGAAACTCGGTGAGAGTTTCCCTCATTTAGAAAGTCGTGGGGTTCCAGCCCCGATATTCCGCGTCCCAGGACAGGAAGGAGACGACTGTCTTGGAAAAGGACAAATCTCTTCCAGCTTAACGCAGCCAAAGCGTGCACGAGAGCACGCAGCAGGCCAGATTCTACAACAGAGTATTCTTTTCGAAGGCGCCTGGCCAGCTTCTTTCCAGGAAACGCCACGTGCAGACCCAGGACAGCTGCAACAACAGGAACACCAGGTAACGCCGGTAACGCAGTGTTCACAGAATCAGCCAGGAAGGTGCACGCTGCTGACGTGTGACTACTGCGGAAGAAGCTTCCACCTCAGCTGTTTAAAGCTTCCCGCTTGTTTCTCTCCACCTTCTGCAAACGAGTGGCTCTGTTACATTTGCATCAAGAAGGTGAAGCGGATCTTAAAAGGTCGTGGCATTGGCTTCGCGCTGCAAGTCTGTCCTGTCTCCAGCGTGCCCCTATCGGCAAAGCACAACGTGGGGCCTTCTACCACGGCAACAGACAAATTTCTGCGATCTGTCGGCATCCCTTCTTTGTCTTCTTCAACATCATCGCGTCTGGTCGGAGACGCGAATCAGCGTCGTCATAGCGCAGTCGAGGACCAAGATAGTGAAGAGGACGGTACCTGCGGATGGACGGTCGAAGTCATGTCCATGACGCACGAGTCAGCAGCAGCGGCGAAAGAAGTAAGTCAGATCCGTTCGGATCTCTCGCAAGAGGTGAAGACGCTTGAACTTTCATCAGTCTCAAGCGTACAAGCCAGCCCGCTACCTACAGTAAGTACGCGCTTAATCCGTGACAGATACTTCTACGATACGCAACGATTTGGACAGAATGCGTAGAGCCCGTGGGCATCTTATCTGTTATTCTGCTAACTTGCAGGACCCGGGCTGAAGAGGTGAACTGCAGGTTGCGGGCACCTTGGCTGCTAGTCTGCTAATTTGCTGACTGATAAAGATACAAAACTGCTTAGGGTCCCTTTCCACGCGTAACACTGATAGTAGTAGAGACTGTGGTAATGTGAGTGACGCGGAGTGCATCAATGATACTCTCGGTCCTGCTCAAAAGTAGTCATACTGCTGGTGCTATGGTGTACGGATGCCGTAGGCTACGTCTCTCAAGTTCAACGCGGTGCGCGGGTCAATGCCTCCAGAGAGCAAAACATTTTTATTTACGTCAGGCAGTCATGGAGACAGTTGGTCGTATATACATTCAGACATCTGTGTAGTCCAGCATGGAGTATGACTTGACACGATGTCACTCGCAAGTGGTAGAGGCTCTGCCGTGTTGCGTTGGGGGAGCGCGTCGACGTTTCCCAGCATCCGTCGCCTGCGGAATACTCAAATATAACTTGGGTGAAAATAAGCTTCGCCATACTTCACAGTCGCAGATCAGTCAGTTCCAGAACCTCTTGAAATATACGCGTAGCATCTGTCAGCGTTTGTTAGCCACAAACAGCGCTGGCATCTCGCTTTGCACGTTTACGCAGAAGACCGAATGAAGCGGGGCTTTCCTGCTGAGGTTCCCTCACTGCTTTGACGTGTACATCCTCACGGACATTTCCTACAGGAAATGAACGCCGCCTGTCCTTTTCTTGTTTCTGTGTCCACAATTCCAGTGGCAGACATACGGCGTCGCCCGCCAAATACCACCTCCGCTGTCTCCGGCTCCCGGGTTGGCAACCCCGCTTATCATTGCGGGCTCAACAAGAGATGGAGACACGTCCTTCTCTTCAAGTTCTCGACCAGCTGCTGCAGCCATTGAAGAATACACCAAAGGAGGTGCTGTTCATGCTGCTCAGTTTGGATCTCTCGCCAATACTGGTATCAAAGACAATGTGTTATCCTGTTCTCACAGAGGGACAGCCTCGGCCAGTCACGGCGGCAACAACGCGTCGTGCTCTACTCGTTCAGGACCCGTGTGCACTCGTTGTATCGGTAACCGTCTGTCACATCCTTCTTTGTTTCCCGAAAGATCTCGCCCAGCACAGCTTCATCTCAATCCATGTGCTCGGTGTCTCGCATTAGCTCACCCTGTGGGCATCTCTGCTGCGGAGCTGGGGCTGCGCTGCCGACTGCAGCACCAGCATATTCAGCAGCCCAGCTGTAACGTTCTCTTGAACAGTAGTCTGCCACCAGCATTTCTGCGTGCAGCTGCTTTGTCCGCTTCTGCAACGCTGCTACTCAAACCTTGCGCTGCCCCGAAGTCCTGGGAAGAAACCGATTCTGTAGACTGGTGGCAGCCAGAGGGAAACTTTTTCTGCAGCACATCCTGCTGCGGAGAAAAAAGCAACAATAACAGACGAAGGAAGGATGGTCCAACCTACAGGAGGAACAGAAGTGAGAACAGCTGCTTTAGGGGCGACACTAACAGCAGCCGCTCCGAGTGTCCCAGTAAAAGCAACTCCAGCAGCAACGCCGTCACTGGGAGTCCGGTACGTGACACGCGCCGCAGCGGAGACTGTAAAAAAGACAGCCACGGCACCTGCTGCAACAGCAGCAGGAAGAACAGCAGCAGCAGTCGGGCTGTCTCAGATGGTGGAGTTTCGAACATAAACAGCGAGACGCCCCCAGCTGTCGCAGGGAGAGGGCAGGAAAACGAGTATCCACTCGGGTCTCGTTTCGTAGAAGAAGTTGTTTTGGCAGCTGACAGACAGATCCCTGCTGCAGCGTGCAGCAATGCAGGCGCGTACTTCAACACGTACAATTCAAGCACGTATGAGTCGTCAGACTATTTGAAAAGAAATATTGAAAGCATATTCGCAGAGCTCCTGACTACCGTGAGAGAAAATCTCAGGTTGGAAGAGATACTAAGCCAGCAGCTCTCAAAAAATGCAGATACTGTGGTCGAACCCATGCAAGGCCACACTTGTGTGCACCAGGAATTAGAAGGACAAGGCAATCCAGCACGTAGACCGTGTGATCCTCTATGTCACATTCGTGCCCTTACACGGGCGGTTTCCACTGACGTGCTGAGAGTGTCTGCTGCTGCCTCCTACGAGGACGGGCTGAGCGACGCAGACATCACATATACTGCAGCATCCACCAGCAAGCCACTGCACAAAACACCCACTAGCAACCAGTTTCACACATTACCAGAGCGTAGGCAGTTGTATCCGCCAGGTGCGGTACGGCGAGGAGCGCTGCGTAAACAGTCTGCACCTGAGGACACCATCACGGCAGTTACTCCACCATTCGGTTTGTGTACGTTTTCAAGAAACCTGCAGAGAGGAAGCCCTTGCCGGGACCCCGGGACAGGAAGCGAATGTGGAAGAGACAGACAGGCGACCTACGTGCAGAACATTGGTAAAGACGAACGCAAGGAGATTGCACCCGCCGCTGTCCCTAGGCACCTGCAGGCAAGTGCAGAAGCCAAAGCAGAAGATGCACACATCAGCACTAAACGTCTGACAGTTGGGGAGAGTAGCGGAAAAGAAGTGGACAGGGGAGGGAACAGAAAAAGGAAATGCAGCGAGCTGCAGAAGAGTCATTTTTTTCTTGCCCCAAGCAGGAAGGGGCATAACACAGGAGAACGAGTCGGCGGACGTACAGGCTCAGATACCTGCATTGATTCTGACGCTGCTGCGGAATTCGTTTGCCGCACAGCGCAGCAACGAAGGAGATGCTCCAACTCACACGTAAACAGCCACAGCAGGAACGTTAGCAAGAGTGGCACCAACAGCTCCAATAGGCGCAGCAGCGGCGAGGGAAGCAGCGCCACCAGCAAGAAATGCAGCAGTAGTATCGCTGAAAGGACTGGAAACAGCAACTACCAAGCGGAGAGCAGTCGAGTCGCTAACGCGAAGAGCAGAGCCGCGAGCCGCAATAGCGGTCGAACAGCACGGAAAAGCAATACCTATGCACAGAAGGGAGGAAAGGATCCGTTTGTACGGCGAAGTGGCAGCTGGCTGGACAAGAAGTCATTCTTATCAAGAACAGGAGGACGGGCAGCTGCGGCAGCGCAGAAGCGGAGTACAGCAGTACGCGAGAGAACAGATGAGACGAACAGGAAAACACGAGTAGGACGGAGACGCAGCGAGAAGCCCGGGGAGAAGAACAGAGTCGAAAATGCACGGAGAGTGAGTTCTTCTGTGAATACCGCTGTTGATGGTGTTAAAAATCCAAAACTTCCCGTTTTCCGTGATGCTGCAACAGAAGAACAGCACCAACCACACCACAGAAGAGGAGGACTTCACTGGGAACAACCAGAGACCAAGAAGAAGCCGACTGCTGGCATTCGAACGGGTAAAGCCCTACAGCCAAAGAAAAGCTGTAGGACGAGCACTGCGCGCTTTGCTAATTGTGTAGGGTCTGCAGCTGTTGCGGTTGGTTCTTCAAGTGCCGCTGCTCATACTATTGTAGCGAGGTACAACACGGAATCGCTAGTCAGTTGTGATTCTGCATCTGCGCTCGGGAGACGGATAGAGAGGACCGGAAGAATAGGAGTCTCAGGAGCCGCTGGCTGCGTTGCTTCACTTTCCTCTGCTAATGGCCCTCGTACTTGTGTCGGTGCGCCCGCTGCAGCTCCCGCAGCTGCTACGTCTGCGCCAGACGTAGCAAAAGTTTCTACTCTTGGTGCTGCTTTTAAGGGTGCGGCTGAGCACAAGGGAAAACGAGCGGCTCCTGCAGGAGGGGAGGACGATTTACTTCGACAAGCGCAAGCAGAAGCGGCACGTCATCAGCAGCAGAAAATTCGGTTGTTGACCGCGGAGGCAAAGACGCTGCGGCCATGGAGGAAAGGGATTTTGTGGTCTAAGACTCAGGGACGCTGGTGAGATCGGTTCTTCCGCTGAAATCAGGACAACACCTAAATGATTTCTGGCACGTTGAGTAAGGTTGACACAATGTGAGATATGTCAGTCGCACGAAAAAGCGCACGACGTATTTAGCAGAAGACAACTGTTCGACACGGACGCAGTGTAGGAACGTGGGACGTTTCTGATACTCTTTTGACACCTTTCCGTTCCGTACTCGTTCACAAGGAGATGGTGTTGTTGAGTATCATCTACATTTGTAGGCCCGCATTTTGCTAGAGCGTCTGACTTGCGAATATGCGGGTGTCTAAGCAGACGCAGAAAATGCAGAAAGGCGTACCAGTGGCTTGCGGATGTATTCACCAACGCAGGGGCGAAAAGACACCGTGTAGGGGCTCGCTCGCCTGCAGTAGAATCGAGATAAGGATACGCAGCAATACCAGCTGCCGGATCAACAGAAGTAGCGGCAGTTGCAGGCGATAGCGAAGGTGAATGTGAAGTGTCAGTAAGCGGTCCCAGGGCCAGAAGGCAGTACGATTCGCCGTTTGTAAGCAGCAGCAGTAGAAGGGGCTAGCAGCAGGCCACAGCTGCGAGCAAAAGCAGCAGCAGGCAGCACCAATCGCAGGCAAAAGCAGAGAGCAGCGCGGACTACAGGTCGAAGCAGCAGTGAGCTGCAGCAGAAACGAGTCCACAGTGACTGGAGAGATGCGTACGCATGCCCTGCATGACCTGGAACGCATTCTCCTCAACTTTTTGCATCGTAGCCTCGTGTGTGCTGCACCGGTCGACTGACAGCTGCACGGTGCCTCTTCCTGCTGCCTGAGTTTACAGAAATTTCTACAACAGTTCGCGTATTGCATTTGAGTAAGGATCTCTACAACAACACGGAAGACATTGTACTTCATCTGCTCTTGCATGTATCTCCGCTTCTATCACGCAGGGTAGTCACGCCTCTCCAAAGATTTGTTGCTTCGAGGTCCTTCGTGCCGCAGAGCGTGGACGAGGTTGCGGCCACGCTTGCAGCTGCGTGCGAGTTTCTCGAGCAGCAAATGGCCAAACAAGAGAAAAAGACAAATACAGCAGCTGGTGCTGCTGCTGCTGCAGAGGTCAATCTCGGCGCTGCTAGTGCTCCCGCTAGCACGCCGAGTCCAACTGCTTCATTTGCTTCTTTGAAAACTGCTTCTGCTTTGTCGGCAGTGACCGTTACTAAGTCTCTCGAGGCTGGTGGTCCTAGGGATGCAGTGCTTGCGTCTGCGAATGCAGCTGCTGCCTCGTCCTCGCCTGCCGATACTGCTGCTTCTTCCTTACTCGGTCTTGCAGATTTCGCGAGAGTTTCTGCTACTGCTGCTACACCTGCTCCTGCTAAACGTGCTGCTGGTTCTGCTACAGCTACTGCTGTTGCTGCTGCTCCTGGGGATGCTGCAGAAACTTCAGCCGCTGGAGCCACTCGTCGTACACATGTGACTCCAACAATCCCTACTCTTCCAGACACTCCTGCTGCACCCGATATTCTTGAGTCTGCAGCTGCAGTTGCTGATAAAATCTCCCCTGCAGTTACAATTCCTTCATCTGATGTAACAACGGCTATTGCTGTAGCTCTTACTAGTGCAACCTCTCGGGCTCCTGCTGATGTTGCACCTCCTGCTGGGGCAGCTGCTCTGCCTGCTGCAGCAGTCCTTGCCATCGGTACGACTGCTCACAGTTCTGGCCCTGTGCCGGTTGCTGTGCCGAGTTTTAATGCAGCTACCTGTGTTGCTGCCAGTGATTCTGTTTTGGCAAAGACCGCCATGTGCTCTGGTTGTCCTGTGGCTAGTCACGCTGCTCCTGCAACCAGGGCTCTTGCTGCCGACTGTGTCACTGCTGGACTTTACCTGAGTGCTGCTATGACAGATACTCTTCCGCAAGCCGCCGCTGCTGGCGTTGCGGCTCTACAAACTGCTGTTGCTGTCGCCCCTGCTGCCCCTACATCCTGCGCAGCTATTGGCGGTCTTGGAGGTCACACTGCTGCTGCCGCTGCTGCGGCATCCTCTCCCGGTAGTGCTCACCCTGTTCTTCGCGCTGCCGCTCGGCCAGCCGTGGCCGTTGCTTCTGAAGCTATCATTGAGCCTGCGCAGTCGACAGTTGCTCTGTGTTCTGACGCTGTAGCGCGTACCACTGCTTCTTCCCTAGAGCACCCTTGGGGCCCCTCTAACAGAAAGCTGCCGACAAGGAGCCCGCCCTCCGTAGGATATGTGCGAGGCGATACATGCATCAGGAGAGAAGCACGCGGGCAGATGAAACGGAATGCACAAGTAGTAGGGGAAAACACTAGCGACAGGGATGCAGCAGATTCCCAGGAGAATGCGGGTAAGGGAAACCTTAACGGTTCTCAGGGTGAACCAAAAGACCACTCGAGAGAAAACGCGGAAGGCAGACAGAAAACAACTGTGGACGAGGATTCTTTCCCTTGTGCTGCAGAAAGCACAAGCTATGCTAAGCGGCTTTCACAGAAGGCGCGGGCTCCAACGACCGAAGCGACAAGACAGGGGAGCCACGTACATGAGGGGAAAGGAACAGAAAGAGAGCCGGGGAGCGCAACAAATAAAGTGGAGTTCATCAGAGCGAAAGAGGGAAGCAACAGAAAGGACAAGATCCAGCAACAGCAGGCGGCAACTGATGACGAGCAAAGTCAGAAAGACAATTACACACGAAGTGAGTCCGTTGGCACAGAAAGGAACTCTGCCGCCTCATTTACTCTTGCGAGACAGTCTCCTGAAAAGCATCCACGGAGACGGAGTTTTTCGGTGATCTTTAGTCAGAAAGTCGCTGCAGGGGTTGCTTACCTCGAGCGAACAGAAAGTAACCTGCAAGCACCCTCAGAAGAGACACAATTCACGCGTAAGTCAGCTGCAATTGCTGCTTCTCCAGTTGCAGCTGACAATCCGGTTCACACACCTTCGGTAAGAACGGGTCGTAGCCCGAATTTTGATAAAGCTGGTTTTCCTACGGCTGCATCTGGAGCCCAGCAGATATCCTCGGGGAAAACGCATTTGCAAAAAAGGGCTTTTCTCTCGCTCGTACGACCCTGGAGTGACACAGAGGGTAGGAGAGTGTCAGCAGCGCAAGAGCGGCCCCCCCGTGAGGAGGAAGGAAGAGGGTCTAATATCAGGCAGAACTCAACCGGAATATGCTGCAACGCACTTCCGGCAACAGGATCAGAGAAGGAGCTGCTGAGCAAACGTGTTCCCCTCGATGTAGTGACTGAACACATTTTCCAGCTAAAGCAAAGCAGAGCACTCACACAAGCGCAAAAAGAAGAAGACCTCTGTGCTGCAGATCTCGACAAATTTGCGGAAAGCCTGAGGCCTTATCTATTTCCCATGACCTACTGGCTTAGAGGCCAAAGAGCGTTCACTGTCAAACACTACGAATACGACTTGATTCCTGTGAAAGAAAAGAGAGGGACTTGTCTGTGTGACTGTGCTCTTGATGGTAGTGCCGCTAGTGCTGCTGATTTCCATGGAGTTGCCTTGATGTCTGCTGAGACCCGTGATAACGTACTGTCTCCGGCTAGGCGACAAGACATTCGTCAGCACGATCAGGCTTCTGGCGCTGATTCTGCAGGTGTTCGCGCTGCTACCGGATTTCGTCGAAATGCAGCTGGTGGTCCTGACGTTGCTGCTGTTGTGGTGGTCGCTTCCGGTGCTGTAATGAGTACTGCTAATTGTGGTAAGGTTGTCGCCGTTGCCTCCCGTAGTACTGTTGTTGAGCCTGCATCAGCACAACAGAACTATCCTAGGAAGGAGCAGGAAGGACTGAGGAGAGCGTTCGAAGGCGACGGGGAAATAAGCGGGAGGAAAGATGGAGCATCCCTTCACACGAACACAAAGGAAGAAACACAACCTGCCACCGAAGAAGTAAAGGCCTCTTCAACTGCCCGTCTTGCTTCGAGGTTTGCATTATCTCCCTGTTGTTATTTTATCAAAAACAAGAGATATGTTGCTAGTCGGAGGTTCACACTCCAGCAGAACACAAGAGAAGGTCTATTCGACGCGTATGAGAAAGCCTGCTACCATGCCAGAGCTCTAGGATTTCCATTGACGTCTGCGCTTGTGAGGCAGAAAGGAATAAACTCCTCTGCAAAATGTCAGACTAAACCGGGAGATGACACGAGTCGAGTACAAGCAGAGAAAGAACAAGAGAGAGCAGGGAAGCCCCAGCAGGACGCCAGCAGTGAGAAGGGTACCAGAGAACGGGAGAAGAGAGCCATTCAAAGCGAAGATGCGAACAGGGAAGAAGAGTGTAGCACTGAATAGATTGAGGGCTCCTGGCGAAGGCGAAGAAGTACCAATTTAGCAGAAGCAAAGGTCAAACAAACTCTGAAAGGAAAACCGGAGCAACAGCGTAGGGCTGGCTCTAAAGTGCCTTCTTTGCCTCCTCTTGACGTCTCCTCTACTGCGTGTCCTTCCCCTTCTTCCTTTTCTGTTTCCTTCCTGAAGCTCTATTCCTCTGCATACACTGCCCCGCTCCTCTCCTTCTGCCTTGTCGGGCTCTGCAACTTCTTCTTCGCCTTGCCGTCCTTGCACGTCTTCATTTGCGTCCCCTCCTCCCGCTAATTGAGCTGCGTGTACCAAAAATCCGTCAGAGTCTTCATCTCCAGCAGAGACAAGGCGCGAGGGAAAACCACACCGTCTCAATGTTTCAGAGCTTGGAGAGATCGGAAGAACGCCCAAATATGCGATGCAAACAAACAGCAGGCGACCCACTCCAGCGGTTCACAAAAGAAGATCACAACGCTACTTGTCACGAAGTCATGCAGTAATCTTTTAATAGAACTTCCGGAAAACTTTGCGGCGGCTCTTAAGAACGGCGGCAAAAAGTAGGGGGGAAGCAACGAACAACCGCAGACGAGACGGAGGCCAAGTTGCGGCAGAAAAACGACAACACGTGATCGAATTTTTGTGTATAAAATCCAGGTTCTGTTCAGATAAACAACAAGACCTGCAGCATGACAGCCACCAACGCAAGCAGCCATAGCAAATACCATCGCGCGAGCTCGATGTTGCTCGTAGTGACTCACAGATTGATGTTGTTTCCTCAACTCCATTGTTACAAAAGCACGCCGCTTGGTAAACAGGACAAACAGACTTCTGAAAAAGAAGAACACGCACAGTGTACGCATCGGGCGAGATGTCGCGGCGCCGCAGAAGCACTCTTCTCGTGGAAAGGTTCAAGAAAGTGGGATCCACTGCTAGACATCTTCAGGCGAAACGCGTATTTTGGCAGATCCTATTGAGCAAAACACTCTACACGATGAATCTGCTAGCAGTTTCGAGACGTCAAAATCGACCAGACTTACGCTGCCTGGCAAAGCTTCTCCTGAAGCATCTGGCGTGGAGTCTTCGAAAAAAGTACACAAAGACTGGCTGACGAAGAACGTACAGAATGTTCCCGAAGAGGGATTACAGCTGTGCTACACTGGATGTTGCTGTACGCGATAGCTCAGCAGACAAACGCATTCGCATGCAGTTTGAAGAGTCCTGCAAGACAGCGCAGAAATGTACGATCTGAAAGAGAGTATCCGGGGCTGCGGAATGAGAGTTGTAATGAAACGTCCTCTAGAACGACCAGTGCTGCTACAGTGCCTGCTCCTATTGCTGCCAATTGCTGCTGCTCGTACACATATACGCAATTTTTTAAATAATAGCCGCGTTTCTATACCAAGCCTGGCGAGCGTAGCGAGAAGTGTACTAACGTAGATCCGTAATGAACGGTGTAGGGAACTACGGAACCTTGCGGTGATATCTACGCAGACTTCCGTAGTCTGCTAAGGAGTACGGAGTCGTGTGGGTGACAGATCTTGTCGAACTTGCAGAGGTTAACGTGTATTCAAGCTGGTGTTTCTCACGTGCTTGACAGGAATGCCAGGAAAAGTGCTAAGTGGCATTGCACCTCCTGCAGTGAAGAATGTGGTACCACTTGTGCAATACATGTACAGGAAACCTACAAGTGTGAAAAAAGAAAAACGGGGAGAAAATCCTGTAAGGCGCAGATATGAGACGAATGCCTCATCTTATAATGTGGCGCGTGACGAAATTCATTCGGGGAAGTGCTACACAAGGACCACACAGACACGCTCCGACAATTGCACTGATATGGATGCAGACGTGCCTATGGAGGTGCGGAAGATCGAAACACGTGGTTCTGCCTCGATGTGTAGTGAAAGTTTTGCAGACAGGTGTGTTACCAAGAGTACGGAGGCATGCGGTCAGAAGCAGGCTTGCATTGATACGGAGTTACAGGGAAGTGTGCGAAAGATAGGCTCTGCAGGATTGTGCAGGAAACGTTGCAGTGAAACACGTGATCAAGAGTTCACCGACGGTTTCGCTGACGTCGTTGTACTAAGTGTAGCCTCCTGCATTATATCAAAACTCCGGTGACGCAGTCACGAAATATAGAAAAGTAAAGGACTGCGTAGCAGGTGCTAAGGTCCTGCCATGTGGAGATGGTATCACTGCCCACTGAGACTGGCCGCCTGGAGCACCCTGACCCATGTGTAGTGGAGACAGGAGAGTCCGACTTTGACCTTCGATCTGCAGATAACCGATCGACGGCCACAAAATCAGAGCAAAAGCTGCAGGCAATCTACACGCAGAAGAGAGACATACGGAGACGTCACAAAAGACGGGACATTACAGGGAGGTCGTCTCATCTCTCCAGCAAAGCCACGGATGCGGTCTCGGGGGTTTTTCAGCACTCGTGTTGTGTCGAGGAGAAACTCCTCTTGGGGGGCGGAAATAGGAGCGCCGTCATCGCAACGCTGCTGCACCAGCTGTACGCACACGACACTTGAAGCGCTGACGGCTGTGCCACCCAACAAAGAAGGCGACAATTCCCGTATCAGCTGATTTCGTCCACTTCACTGCCGAGCCTTTAGATCGTTACAAGCAAGGAGGAGAGGCGGGTCTTTCAGGTGTCGTGCGGGTGACTGGCCGACAACAGCGCCGCGACGACGCGGGCCACCAAGGCTTGCCTGTCAGCCCGCGGACACGTGCATTTAACAACACCGAATGCGGCAACCATGACATGACCGATATTAGCAGCCCTTTTCACAGCAAAACGACCAGCAACAGCACCAGCAGAGGCGGTAATCGTGCGCAGAGGGAGAGCAGCGAAAGCGGCTGCAAACATAATGGTAACACCGGTAGCCGCAGCCAAAATAGTAACGCCGGTGACAGCGACTGCAGCAGCCAGGACAGTGATATCCACGTTGAATGGGGAGGCAACATAAAGAGCAGCAGCAGACATAGTAGGATGCCGTGCAACAAATGCGGCAGCAACCGTGGCTACCCTATCTCCACGAGCAACCGAAACAATGACTGGTGTACTGAACAAGAGTGCGTACGTCGAGTACTGTTACCGGAGACCCATCGACTGCATTTATTCTCTTCCAGGTGTTCAGGTTAGCATCTGCAGTCGTTGACGAGGGACAAGCCTGGTATCCCGCCAAAAGGGGAGTACATGCTTTCCCGATGGACAGTGCAACTGACGAGGACGGCTTAGATAAAAGGCAACGAAGTGTAGATCTGTTCGGTGCGTTGGCGTCCCGCACCGGCAGACGGACGGTCGTTCTGCGGATGTGAAGAAGAGTGGTTCTGGCGCGCTCCAGCGACACTCTAGCAAATTGGATTGGAGTGAAAAGGAAACTACTAGTGCGCCTATTACCTGGTAGACTCAAAACCGGCAAGCAAGCATTCGCGTGCCTCTCACTGTTCAGCAACACTAGAGAAGTTTTCTTCTCCTTTCGGCTTCCTTTCAGTCCCATCGTCCGCGCTCTCCTTCTGACTGTATGTCTCCTTCGTTTTCTCTGCAGTCTGACTTACGGTATTCACTCTCGGCGAGACACAGGTTTTCAGGAGTGTCCCGGGAAAAAAGGATCCCCCCCTAGCATTGGAGTGCGCCCCTCGGTCACGAAAGGAAGTACGCCTAAGCAGTAAGTATAGCGGGAACACAATTTCGTCTCTTTGCACACAAATAGACCAGGTAACGCCGAATAAATCTCCGCATGATGCAAAGTCGCCAAACGACCAGTGCGTCGTTCGATTCCAGACAGAAAGTGAACACCGGGAGCAACACCAGTGGCGCGTACGAGAAGTCACCAGTATGTCAAACGCGAAAGGTGCTGCGCAGAGGCGGCACTTGAATACTGTCTTGATTTATCGTGAATATCCACCTTGCACGGCCCCGGGTGGTGTTGGGCGCAGGGAACCGACGAAGTGTCTCTTTCAACAAGTGGAGATCTAGAACTTTTAGAGCGGTGAGGAGGAGTGAAACAGGCAGCTCCTGGGAGACCTCCGCGACGCCCAAATCTCACTGAATGCAGAAGAGACACTTAATCTCGACAAAGGGGGGTGTGCGGAAAAGCAAGACTGGGCCGACAAGTTGCAGATGACAGGAGCGGCTACAAGAAGACCGAACGTTACCGCCGGTGTACCAACACCAGCAACAATAACTGTAGGCGATGCGAAAGCAGCACGAGTAGCTTCATTCGTCAAGGCAGCAACAGCTGCCTGTTGCTCTGCTCTCTTCAGGAGGCGGTCGTGGGTGTCCTGTTAAGGGGAAAGCATGTGCTGGAAGGTTAGAGAAAAAGTCCTTAGTGAGCATAGCGCTTACGAGAAACACCACTCCAGCAGGACTGCAGCAGCGCCAGGAGCTTCTCCGGTGCAAAGCAACTAGTGGTACCAGGAATAGAGGAGCAGGAATATGTGTCCTGGTATCTGTTTGAGCCCATGATTTTTTCTAATGATGTGAACTTCTGAAGATGGGGACAGTTTGGACGAAGCTAATATGCGTAGGCGGATAGGTATAGAGCAGCAACGAAGACTTCCCATGTATGTACTTTTCACCTTCTCCGCAGCTTCGCCACAGAAGAGGGGCAGGTCCACCTCAACACTTGCAGAGTACACTGCATTTGAGTGCTCGTTGCAAATTTCGAGAATTTGCACATTGTTGTAACCCTTTGTGCCGCCCTTATACGAGTTTACGCGGTTTACCCCCTTTCTACGCGCATACTAATGCACGTGTGCGAGAATAAATGCAAACCTTTTGTTATTGTGGTACATCTAATTAGATGAATAATTGCGTCGAAGTACACGTCTGAAAACATCAACGTAGGTGATGAAGCAGGAATTGAACATGCGCGTATCATTTGTTTCTCAGCTTAGATTCCTGGTCAGGCAAAACCGAAAGCGCAGTCTATCGACAACCACTTCTGGGGAAAAAAAACTCCTTAACACATGCAGATATGCTGACTAACAAGAATATCCGCAGCTCCACAATTTGAAAGTGGCATATTTCTATGTACGCTCCACCCGTTGGCTGTAGCAGATCCGACATCCTACAAATGAACAGACCAGAGTCCAGGCAGAACGTGGAGCTCGCTCTGTAATTCCATGCACACGCGGCTCTACCTAGAAGCACACGTTTTCACCTAACGACGTGTGAATGCTGCTCGCGTAGAATGTTTCGGCTCTTGCAATCATTTTCAATTAACATTCTAAGAAGGAAGACTGCAACAACTGCCTGGTGAGCAAGCTGCTGAAGGCATTGTCGCGCTTCATCTGTCCGCACTTTCCGGCTCCCACTGCGTCACTTTGTGCAGTTTGGACGCTACTAGCACTGCCTGCGCTTGCGTGCAAGCACACAGTGTGTGTGTACTTACTTAAGCATGTGAAAACGTAGAAAATGCACAGTCGTGTGGACTCTTAGGAGTACGCACACCTGCATTCATACTATGTATGCGCGTGGATGTGCCCACAAGCATTCGGACAAATATGGGGTGGCAGCGTACAAACATGCGTCGGTTTTCTCTGCAGATTTGCACTGCGTGCAAATCTGTGCTCCTCGCCTAGAAATTAAGTTGATGCGCGTGTTGTTCATCCTTGAATATATTATGTATCTTCTCGCTCAGTGAACGTGCCACGGAATGTTGCGATTGTTGGTAACAACTGTTGGAATTTCGATAATGGAGTTCTGTCGCAAATTTGTTGGCTAAGTACATCACGGATACACAGTTGCACTGCAGAGGGCGTATAAGGTGCTGAGGAAGAGATTTGACGCGTACGCGCAAAACGTTCGGCTTGCGTTTTGCCCGCTGGAAGTTCTTCTGCTTCAGTCAGATTGACTGAAAATGCTTGTGTGCGTTCACCGCTCATTGTCAGTAAAGTTAGTATGCTTACTCACCATCTTACCGAGCAGGTACCTACATGTGTAGGTGCAAAAGCCGACGCAGAACTGTGTCGCTTCTAAAATCCTCGTTATCGTGTTCTGTGTCTTCCCCTCTTCAATAATTACATATTTCGTAACGTTGATCTACGCTCGCAATGTCACACATGTCGTAACGTTGATCTACGCTCGCAAGGTTGCGTCTTTTGTAACGCTGCTATACGCTCTTTGCCGTACACACAAATATCATGTTTACAGGCGGCGCGTCTCTTCCCGTCTCTGTACCCCTCGTCCTATATAAGTAACACTAGTGAACGACGTGTATCCGCTTGCGTACTGCAGGACATACGTATATTCAGTAGAAGGTGTGCTGCATCTCATCGTTGCGTAGAGCGTGACGTCTTACCATCCGTTCGTAGGAGTCACGCTTTTCAAGATGCTAGTTTAGATACTTCGTTGTTCCGTATATCGGCACGGCCGTTCGCTTCCTGAAAACAAAACGTGGTGATTCGCTGCGACGTCTTACCTTTTCTTCTCACTTGCTCCATCACCTGGGTCACGCTTCTTGTACGCTCATTGACAGGGTGTATGTACGCAATTGTACACACTTAACGTATGCGTAGAACAGTCTGCCTCATCCGTGCATCCATACGAAAGAGCTTGTGTAGTGCTAACGATGAAGTTTGGACGAAGGTGTGTCGACAGTTCAAGAGCGGGAACGACCACCGGTACACCGAGAGTAAGCACGCGTGGCGACATCATCTTTTCTACTGATATAATGACCCATATACGTATAAGTATCCGTGAATGCCTCCAGTAGCTAAAGAGGCACACGTTGAGGAACAAATACCCCGTATTCAGTGACAGGACTAATCACTCACCTAAAGACACGGAACGTACGGACGTCCACTTACGTGTAAACACAGGACATACCTAGAGAACATATACCGCGGAGCGCAGTTTAGAAGTAGGATCCAGGTAAAGCAACTTTGTAAAAGCGTGGGTGTAAAGGACTACAACAGGGCGAAGAGCCCTCCGCGACTACAATCGTGACCCACACGAAAGTGCAGAGGTAGACATTGTAGATATTGAAGTTGTTAACACCTGGCGAAGCCATATATGCAGCGTGACCGCACTGCGGAGCTACCTAAAAGTGGAAAGAGCATATGAGAGACAATACGCTGTAGGTCGCCCCTCCAGACGCTCATGCGAGGTATATACTGAACGAATCCCTGGGCTAACCTGTACTCCTATGCTGGTATCGATGCCTAATTGTCTGTCCATGAGTTGCTCTCACTGTACGCCTAGGTAGCCACTGCGGTGGAGCTTAGGAGTGACACCGCCAAGAAGCCCTGCAATGGTTCTTTCACCACGACAGCGGATGGGGCGTCACAGTGGCTTCTTAGGGCTTACCTATACAAATTATTGTACACACATACGTACAAGTATACGCACGATATGTATATGTAGATATATGGGCATCGGAAAGTGGCTGCGCACAACTGGAAGACGCTTTTCTCCTGTATTCAGCGTGGCTACATGCAGGTACAGAGAAAAAGAGCTTGGAGTGTTAAAGTGAAATGAATGGCATCGAGGAGCTCCGCCATGTATATATTCACAGAAGACTAGGCAGAGCTGTCTGTTCGAACGAATACTACTGATATTTCGAAGAGGAGGCTTAGTAATGCCGAGTCTGTCGGGTCCTACAAAGGGCCGAACGGTAGAAAATTGAGCTAATAGTTCACCGAGAAAAGGGCACCCAAGCACACTTCTGCGGATAAACTCAGACAAACAGCCGCACCTGTCATCAAAATCTTCACATCGGCCGTAGAGAGAGACACTTTTCTTTCGTGTTTGGGTTATTGAAGGTGTTACTACTTCTAATACTTTAAGTAATTGCCAAGCAAATTCCGATATTGGCAGCATCGCAGCGAGACCAATAACAATAAATCACTCTCCATACGTGTGACCGTGCGAGCCTTTATGTGCACGAAGACATACACACCGTTATATACATTTTGGCACAGACACGCAATTTGTAGTCGGTGGTACAAACCCTTAAACGTCCACACACGCAATGTATATGTGCAGTATTGATATGTGTAAGGTGTACGCAGAAATATGTTTGTCCGTGTCGCACACATTCGTGCCTCACAGATCCTCTCTATGTGAATCCATCTCTACACTTACGTATATACAGTCCTGTAAACGTGCATCCGTGTGCAAATATATACGTGCGGATATATATATGTAACAAATGTACGTGGAATTTACACAATTGTAGATGTACGTTGGTCGAGCCTTTAATACCGCTGTGCAACGTGCCATAGAAAGAGACGAGACACCGGCGGCAAACAGCAGAACAACCCTTTGCAACAGCCGCGCCAGCGTTCTGCAGCAGCAGCAGTGAGAATGTCAGCAAGAACGACAATGCGAACGGGATGCAGCGGCAACTTTAGTACTTCACGAGCCCCCACGCGCAAATACCACTTTCGTCGTCAGCAGTACTAGCAGCAGTTTTACCTGCAACAGCGACACGGAATCAGCAGGGACGTATTCAGCACCACCACGTGACGTAGTGTGGCAGGAAATTGGTGCTGCTCTGACTTCTGTGTCCTCCCTACGAGTCTTCATGACTCCCCTTCCCTGCCAGGGTTCTCTGATCCACCAAGATACACAGGTGTACCATCCCATACATCTATACAGTAAACACATATGGAACATGTATATATATACATACATACATACATACATACATACATACATACATACATACATACATACATACATACTACATACATACATACAATTTCGCACCCAGAGGAGCACTACGTGCTGTGCCCTTGCCTTTCAACGGCATAAGCACGTATCATATGCATCCTGGTGCGTGCGACTACAACGAAACACCGGCCGTGTATATGTGTACGTGGCGTGTGCTCCCTTATGGATGGATGCAAACGAACGCCGTTCACGCCTACACATCTGTGTAAGCACAAAGTAGAAAAAAACACTTCCGCAGGAAGCAGATTCGTGTCACAAACGTAGCGTGAGTGCATATAAAAACTGACCGTGGACGTTTCCCGAGCAGATGCAGGCAGGAACGAGATGTTCCGCGTAAAGACGCATCACTTGAAATATATGCGGCGCTGCAGCGTCGCAGGTGGATCGCTCTTCGTTGAGTCAACCAGCGGGACGGCTGCTGCGGCATCGGATTCTCTCCTTTTGAATCGCGTGCGCTGCTTGAGCCCGTCATAGGATTTTGTTCGACTGCTGTTACGTATCTCTTGTTCAAATGAGAGAAGGTCTATTTGTTTTACTGACTGACCTCCTTTGTGCGGCGAATCTCTCACGTCCCTCACCTCCTGGCTCTCAGTCGGTGGTCGTTGCCCGGTGCATGCACAGAACTGCTGACTTCTCTAACGAGGCACGCGACCTGTCAATTCTAGGGTGGCTTCCACGTGTTCCTTTGTTCCTTTTTGTATAAGCCTCACGCACGGTCCTCGTCTGTGCTTGTTTCATCGTGTTGTGCACTCCTTTGTTGCCTGTTCTCTTCACCTCGTGTCTCTGAAAGCAGTTAGTCAATGCGTAGAATCTGCCGTGCGTCCTACACTTCTGCTGCCGCTCCTTCACCCGTTTCTGTTCCCGTTTCCATGGTGTGCTGCTGCGTCTCAGTTTTTCGCGCTCTTCCGTCCCCGCGCCATCTCTGGTTCGCTTCTTGCACCTCCCTTTCGCACCAAGTCGTCTCGTTTTCTGTTGGAAGGGACGGTGCTCGCACGGCGTGAAGCCTCGAACAAATCCGGAGTTTTTTCCCTTTTTTCCCTCTTTTTCCCCAAGTTGGGACCTCTCTCTTGAATCCGTATCTTCCGGTCTGGACTTAGGACCTCCCAAGCACCTTTCTGTAATGATGTAGCACACAGCAACAGTCCGCGCGGTCCGCAACAAACGCACACACGTCGGCACATGCACGTCCGCCAGTTTTTCGGCGGCAGCGTTTCCACATATGCGAATATACATATAGACCTATACAAATTCAAATAACAAGCAGACTACTTTGGCCGTCGTAGAATATATCTGGGAGATTTGGCACCCCATTACTGCACAGCTCCTTCTTGGGGATCTTCACACCTCTCCATCTGTCCACCCGTCCACCGCGCTTTTCCTGGTCTGCCCCATCTGTGACTCCGTTTCACTTTAACCGTAGCCGACCAGCGGCAAGACCTGTGTGTGGTTTTCCTCGTGCGACGGTTATCCGCATATGTATGTATCGACTACGCAAGGGATTCGTTGTTTGCCTGGCTATGGCGCTCTCGCTCTGTAGGTGTAAAGGGCCAGCGCGACAAGACTCTGTCTTTTTCTCGCCTGCCCGCCCTCCACACGAGTACGTATATCTACCACAGACGCGAGGAGAATGTTTCCGCGATCTGCACGTGTGGTAGGCTGAGGCCGCCCACGGTATACCGTCCTCACGGATATACATTGTCCACACGTCTGCGAGCTGTTTGCACCTATCGAGTATATATGGGTCTTATCCTTCTGGATAGATCTATGTTGAGCTGTAGCGTAGGTTGAGGAACGTTCTATAGAGCTCTCCTAAACACAGGTATAGATATAAACTCTTTTTAAGGGTAGATATCTTTTGAACTCTGAAGGCGGTGTACAGGCACCTCCCTGTCCAGTTTTCGTATAAGGAAGCGTCGTCTCTGCGCGCTAGTGTGTCTGTTCTGGAGCACAGCAGAAGAAGGAGGGTGGGACTGAACGACGCGTTAAAAATGACATGTGAAGAGATGATGTCTGCCGCCCTTTTTCCTACACGTACACGAGTCCGCAGACGCCACCACCTCGGTCAAAAAAGAAGAAACATTTTTTTCTTCTTGTGGAAGACTCACCTAAAATAGTCCGCCTCTGCAGGAAAGACGAGACCAACTCCTTTGCGCGCATTCTGACGTCTCTCAGCTGCTTTGCCAGCTGCCGCGTATACAGGTACTTATATATCTATATCTATATATATATATATATGTCCGTCCACAGTAACCTGGACGTATCTAGTTGTATATATATATATATCTCTGCATATTATGTATGTATATATATATACAGCCGTGTGTGCTTCTGTACGTATATATATATATATGCATGCACACACACACACACATTATATCTGGCTGTGTGCGCGTGTGTATGTGTCCTTTGGTCTACCTACTTGTGTTTGTCTTATGTGCCTGTTCTGTAGAGGGACGCATGTACGAGTAGCCGCTCGTCTGTCTCCCTTTCTCGATATTTCTCGGGTTTTTTTCATGTGTGTGGTAGACGTACACACACACGCGCGTAGATTTGTACGCGTGCATATGCCTGCTCGACACTGCTGCCTTGAGGAGGGAGTGTCACGGCAGCTCCCCCGTCCTCGCTGTCTCGGCACGTACGTCAGCCGCAGCAGCACAAGCAGCAGAAGCAGCAGCAGATGAAAAGGGAGCCGCGGGAGTGCTGCACGAGCCCAGACAGCAGCAGCACCAGCAGCCAGAGAGCAGCAGGAGCAGCAGCCAGAGAGCAGCAGGAGCAGCAGCCAGAGAGCAGCAGGAGCAGCAGCCAGAGAGCAGCAGGCAGCAGCAGCAGCAGGCGGAGAGCAGCTGGCAGCGACCGGAGAGAAGCAGCAGCAGTCAAAGAACAGCGGGCAGCAGCAGACGCAGCAGCAGCTGCGAGAGTGGGAGGGAGAAGGAGCAGCTGCTGCCGAGCAGAAGTGTTAGCAGCAGTAGTAGGAATACCACTGCGGCGTTGAAAGTTACGCGCGTATACGCATGCAGCCACAGCAGCAGGTCTGTGCCTGAAGAAGCAGCAGCAGCAGCAAGAGGAAAAGAACAGTTTGCTGCCGAGACAAACGCAGGAGCAGCAACTTACTTCAACTAATTACGGAAGGAAAGCAGCAACGGCGGCCGTTTTGTTGAAGAAAGGGCCGCAGGCGCGACCTGACGTGAAGACGAGCAGCAGACGCTGTCGTCCGAGAACGAAGAGAAGAACAGCAGCACCAGCAACGCCTCCCCAACAGCAAGAGCACCTACAAAGAGGTGTAGCAGCGGCCTTTTTTTCTCCTCTCAAAACAGGCGAGGCGACGGCAACGCTGGTGAAACAGCAACAGCAGCAAGAAAACAGGAGCCTCAGCTCCTAGAAGGACAGATAGCTGCAGCAGTTCGGAAGAACAACAGCAGCAGCAGCTCCACAGCGCAACAACAACGGCAGATTTGTTGGAAAAAGAGAAAGAGGGACAGCGGCAGCACTTCTCCGTGAGGGGGGGGAGGAAGGGCCGCGCAGCAGCAGCAGCAGTCCTCTTTGTCTCTCGTAGTTACCGCCTGAGACACAGCGGCACACGCGCCGGCACAGAGGAAGATCAAGCGCGGCTGCAGCGACTATGTGGGCGAGGCAGCAGCAACTGCGGCAGCAGCATCTGCAGCAGCAGCAACTGCAGCAGCAGCAACTGCAGCAGCAGCATCTGCAGCAGCAGCATCTGCAGCAGCAGCATCTGCAGCAGCAGCATCTGCAGCAGCAGCAACTGCAGCAGCAGCGTCTGCCGCAGCACCACAACCAGCAGCAACTGCCGTAGCAGCAACTGCAGTAGCAGCTACTGCAGTGGCAGGAGCAACTGCAGTAGCAGTAGCAACTGCAGTAGCAGCAACAGGAGTAGCAGCAGCAGCAATGCGGTAGGCGAGGTGCTGCCTGGTAAAGTGGGCAGCAGCTTTTAGGGAAGTGTAGATTGTTGACGAACCAGCGGCACGGAGGAGAAGAGAAGGGAAAAAGCTGGTGGTTTCTTCGTCGTAACTAAGCAGTAGCAGTGTCTGCGGAGTGAAAGAAGAGCCGCAGTATCCACAGCAGTTTTTTTGTGTACTGACCAAGAAGGAGAAGCGCGCGACGCCTGGAGCAACAGGACGAGTCGAAGCGGCAGCAGCAGGGAGTGTTCTACGAGAGAAGGCAGCAGCAGCAACAGCAGCAGCAACAGCAGCAGCAACAGCAACAGCAGCAGCAACAGCAGCAGCAACAG
>KL647291.1:2721787-2746100 GCA_000727475.1 Sarcocystis neurona | reverse complement strand
ATATATATATATATATATATATATATGGAAAGGGAAAGATATGGAGTCGCGGCAGTATGTAGTCGTAGTTGACAGCTACATTCTTTCATAAGGAGGATTTGTATCGGGTCGTCCTCCTTCGCTGCCATGACCCATCTGCGTCTCTATACATATCTTTGAATGTATCTGCATACGTACTATATATACACGGGTGTCCCGCACTCTCTCTCTCTATATGTATATGTATGGCTCAAATATCTCTCTCTCTATATGTGTATGTGGATGCCTACACATCCCCTTTCTGTCCCTCTTGAAAATACTGTATATATATGTAAATCCGTGTATATAGCTGCATACGTGTATTGACGCGTGGTTTCTTTTTTTTGTATTAATGCTCGCATATTTTAACATATCTGTGTGTGAGGGCTTGCCTCTATAAATGTCTTACATGTGTGTGACTGCCTAGATCTCTCCCCGCCTACCCTCACTCTTCCCAAATATATGTGTGTGTTCGCAAGAATATAAAGTCGTGTTGGCGGATGGTTTAACGCGCTCTGTCTTCCTCCCTTCTTGTTGCTGTTTTCCCCTGTCTCTTTGCTTGCGCCCGCATCTTCGACTGGCCCTTCTTCGCTTTACACGTATATCTGCGTGTATGTCCCTGTATCTACCTACTTGCAGTAAAGTTGGCTAGTGATGCTCCGGATGTGCAATTTGTTTAGGCTATTTATTCGGCGATCTATTCAGCAAGTGTTTTATCGCTTTATATACGAAGACGAATGCTCCAACGGCATCTCTGAACTCCTTGAAATTTTGGGAAGGTGAGAAAACATCTTCTTCACGACCTCTGGAGAGACGTGCCTCCGTCATTTACCCAGGCTTCTCTCCATACTCACAGCCTCTACATACATATATATACATATACATATATATATAATATATACATATGTATATGCACATATATACGTGTATATCTGTAGACGAATGCAAACAGAGGAAAGGACATCGCCAAGAATTCTTCTTCTGGCAGTGAGTCTACGTAAATTACGACTACACTACTACTATCATATCCACTACCACCACTAATATATATACTACTTTAGTGCTATACTATCCACTACCAGCACTACTACGGCTACGACTACGACCACTACTGCTACTACATCTGCTGATACTTCTACTGGTACTGATGGTACTAGGTGTATTGCTACTACGACGACTACAAGTACTACTAGCACTTTTACTTCTGGTATTATATCTACTACTACATGTACTGCTACTATCAATAATTCTATTGTACCTCCTACTACGACTACTGCTACTACTACTACTGCTCCTACTACCACGACTGCTACGTCTGATATAAACAGTAGTATACTACCATTCCACTATCACTACTCCCACTACTTCTATTGTATCTACTACTGTATGTACTCTTACTCTCACTGCTGTGTACGCATATATCTATATGTAGCACTAGGTATACTACTAGGTATATGCTTCTCTGTCTCCTACTACCACTACTACTACTACATCTATGACTGCTACTACTAGTACCACTACTACTATAGTTACTACTACGGTTACTACTACTACTACTAGGAGGTACCCGAGTGTGTGGTAGTTTTGTACCAGGTAGTCGTGTGTGTTCTGCTCGTATATGTGTACTACTTCCGTATTTGCTGCTGTGTCTGTCTCCATTATATTTACTCCTTTATATAAGGCCACCTGAGTCTTCCTGATGACGAGCGCTATACTTCTCCTCAACGTGCTGCAAAATCTTCTTCATCGTTGGTAGCAGCGCTGGGTCAGGAGTGGGCACAGTCTTCTGCGGGAATGGTGGCTCGATCCCTTTTTCTCTTTCAAAGGGACTTTTACTTTCTATCTTCTGAATCAAGAAGTCTCTTCGCAGAAGTTGCTGGCCCCGGGGGTCTCTTTCTCTTCGACTTCTTGGCATTCAGAGCGGAAAGTCAAAAACAGCAATGCTTCCTCTTCCTTCTCTCTCTATATATACATACATACCCATATATGTACATATAGGTGTGTACGAAGAGAAAAAAGGGAAATGTCCGGTGGTAGTAGACTTGCAGAGCGACGTGTCAGCCTCGTTGCTGCTTCTTCTGTTCAACGGTATTGTCGAGAAACAATACTTCTCATGTTACTACATTTAAAATGTGTATGCATACAAATGCATACACATATACATATACGTATGTGTGTTTGTACACACTACATATACCTACATATGTATGTATATATATAATATTTACGTATGTGCGCAGATATACTATACATACATATATATATATATATACACATGTGAACGCGTATACGTATATATATATATATATATATATATATATGTCTCTCTGTGAGTTACACATACGTATATATATGTATGCGTATACGTATATATATATATATATGTCTGTGTGTGAGGCGTGTACCTGCGCGTGTTATATATGTGTATGTATATATTTGTATGTATATATGTAGATATGTTTGATCGTTTGAAGAGGCTGGGGCTGACCCCGCTGTTGGTTTTTATCTGCGTGCTTTCTTTTCCTCGTTTTTTCTCTTCTTCCACTGTCTGTTCCTCTTCTGGCTTCCTCTGCTGCTCTTTTTTCCCCCGTCTCTCTGCTTTCGTTGCTTTTCGTTTCTCTTCCCGTGTCTTCTCCTCCTCTCTCCCTGTGTCTCTGCCTTCCTCTCTTCTGTCAGCAGCGTCTCTCGTCCGCCCTTCCCGTTTTGTCTCCGCCAAATCGTCCCGTCCACTTTCTCTTGTTGGACGCTGCGGAGGCGCCCGCGTCTTTCTCCTTTCCCTTCTTTTCTCAGCGTCATAAATGGGTTTGCGCTTCCGCTGAAAGAAGAACACAAACTGTTCCTGGAGCGGGTTCTTATTCCGCTTCATCGGGCGAGAAGTCTCACGCCGTTTCACCAGCAACTCACCTACTGCATGCAGCAGTAAGTGTCTTTCCTGCCTCAGTCACTGCCCGTCCATCCCGCGGGGTTCTCGTTTTCTTCTTCTCCCTTCTCCCTTCTCTTTTTCTTGCGTGTTGCTCGAGCATCCCAGGGTCTCCGTCTGTTCTTCTCTTCCTGTTCTGTCCCTTCTCCGCAGTTCTCTTCTTATTATTCCTGTACCGTCCCCGCGGTTTCCTTCGTCTTTCTTCTCCTCAGAGTCCTCCTCCTTTTCTTCGTCTTACTGCTGCCCTTCTGCTGTCTCTTCTTCCTCTGTGTTGTCTCCTCGTCCTTCTCTTCTTTCTCTTCCTCTCTCTGTTCGTCTTCTTCTTCGTCTTTCCCGTTGTCCCCTTCTCCTCCTCCGTCTTTGTTGCAGCTTCTTCTTCTTTTTCCAACTCTTGTGCTCCCCCGTGTTTCTTCCCTTCCTGCTCTTTTTTTCTCTTTGTTTTCTTCTTGACGGCCTCTGACTTTCTCCTCTTTGCTCCTGACCCTCTTCGTCCCCCCACACGCGTCCCACCGTCGCCTCTCTCTCTCTTGCTGCTGCTCTATCCTGTGGCTTCTTCTTTGCGAAGAAGGCGACGCAGAGCAGAAGCTCCTATCTGACGCAGGTCGGCAGTTTGTCTTTGTCTACGCATACACACGCACATACGTACCCGAAGTAGGGGAGGGGGAGAGGAGGGACGAAGAATTCTTGCTCTGCTGTTGCATTTCTATGCGGTAGATGTCTTTCCAGTTCCAGTCTTCTCTGTAAGTTCTCCCCTCTTACGTGTTCGCACAGCAGCATACCTGGAGAAAGTGAGCAAAGAAAGAAGCGGCTCTGCCCCACATCGTTGTATATTTCCCGCTTTCGCTCTCCTTCCCGTTCTGTTTCTCCTCCTCTCTCTTCCTCTCCATCGACACCTAGATACAGACCTATATATGTACCACTACATTCACACACATATATGTATATGTGTATCTGTGTGTATACGTGTGTGTATATCGTTCCCATTCGCTGTCTCTACTCCTCTCTTTCTCTATGTATAGACTCACATGTAATATATCCTTATATACATGTATAGATATATGTATCTCTTTGCCTTTCTCTCTCCTCTCCGTCTTTATCTCTCTCTATATATATATACTTTCACATGTAAATTTATCCTTTTATACCATTCCTGTATATGTATCTCTATGTACATGTATATCTTCCCCTTTCTATCTCTCTTTGTGTGTATATCCATCTGGAGTGTATATATCTCTGTGTACACACTTATGTATACATGTATATACATATGTATGTACATACGTATCTTCCCCTTGTGTCTCTTCTTCCTCCTTCTTTCTCCGTTCCTAAGAAATCTCCTGCAAGCTCCTTGTAGGAGTACGCGTGCAGGTCTAAATATATATTTATGTCTGCGTGTGTGCGCATGCAGCTGGGGATGTGAACAAATATGCGCGCGTAGATCTTATGCGTGTGCATATACAACATGGATATGTAGACGTCTCTGGAGAGGGAGAGACGAGACAGATGGAGAGGGAGAGGGAGACGAGACACGCGGGTGTGTCCCCTTCAAAGAGCCACACAGACGTAAAGAGAGAGAGAGCGAGAGAAAGAGGGATTTCGGCAGTCTACCTATATATCTATCCACGTCTACATTACATATATATATATATATTTGTATATATGTGTACGTATATATAGGGAGACAAGAAAGACGGAGAAATAGACGAGACAGTTAGAGAGGGAGAGGGAGACAAGACACGTACACGCGTACACGCAGAGGAAGAGAGACAGAGAGAGAGAGGCAGCCGGAGCGGCAATCAAGAAGGTTCACGAAGGGAAGACAAATAATCTATCAAATATTACTTATTCATGTATATATGTGTATATATGCATATACACAAATTTTCTATCGCAGCGTCTGTCCTTATCAAAGGTTTATACGAGGGAAAAGTAGATGAAGTGGTAGCACACACACACACACAGCCGTTGGCGCATGCAGTGCGGGTGCGTGTATATATCGCTGACAGAGGAGAAGAAAAAAGAGAAAAAGGCAGGAAAAGGGAAGAAATGGAAGAGTTCGTGGACTTCTTTCCTCGTCCACAGGTGCCCCTCCTACTCATATCCGTACATTAGAGCGACAACACTTACACGTATATACATAATATATACATAATATATATATATATGTCTGGTAGCTACTAAAGTGACTCTCTCCTCCTCCATCTTCACGTACGCGTAAATATATATATATATATGTGGTAGCAGTGACTCTCTGTTCCTGCTTCGTGTATACATATATATATAATATACGTATGTTTATGTATGTGATAGCTAGTACAGCGACTCTCTCTCCCTCCGTCGTATACGTATATTAGCCAATACAGAGAGTCTCTCTTCTCTCTTTGTATACATATATATATACACATATTTCTATAGATATGTATGTATATGTACATGTATGTGAGCCAGTCCATTGACTCTCTCTTCTGCCTCCGTGTATATATATATATATATATGTACATGGTAACAGTGACTCTCTGTTCCTCCTTCATGTATATATATATATATATATATGTGTTAGCCAGTCCGGTGACTGTCTTGTCCTCCTCCGCCTCCTCCTCTGTGTACATATGTACACATATAGATAGACATCTAAATGTATATAGATGTAGATATAATACGTATGTGTATTTGTTTCCTAGTATGTAGGTATATATCTGTGTTGGTTTATATATATACATATCTATATGTGTCCCTCTCTCTTTCGATACGTATGTATCTATACCTGCATATGTGCGTGTCTCTTTGTATGTACACATATATATATATATATATATATATATGTAAATATAGTGTGTGTATATATATGTATGTATATATATATATATGGATCACACTTTTTACTTTGAGAAAGAAATTGTTTTGCTGCAGGTATGTAACGAAGGACAGTCGACTGGCGGGTCCAATACTTTTGGGACTTCTTCGCTTCTGGCCGGTGACAAACGCTCCGAAGGTCGTTCTTTTCCTCAGCGAACTCGAACATGTAAGGAGGCTTCGTTTGTTGTTTTGCTGTTTCATTTCTCGTCGTGGCATCCCGCCTTCTTCCTCCTCTTCCTCCCTTTCACTCCTTTTCCCCTTCACTCCCTTTCCTGCCCCTTCTGATCCGTTTTCTCTTCCTTTCTGTCCGCCAGTTTTCTCCCCTGCTGTTTCGCCTTACTCTTCGGCACGGACTTCTATTCGTTTCTCTCTGCGTCTTCTTCCCGCCGGCGCCTTCTCTCTCGCGGGAATCCCCTGCGTCGCCCTTTCCCATCCTTCCCTCTTCCTCGCCATTCTCTTCCTCTTCGCATTTGCGTTGTCGTCTTCTTCGCGCGGCTTTTCTTCGTAGTCGCCGTCCTACCGGCCGCGTCACTTCTCCTCCTCCTCGCCCCGTCCCTCCGTCTCATATTTCGGAGCGCGGAGTCCTTCTTTTCTCTGTTTTTTGCTGTGCATCCTCTCTCTCTTTCATTTCTTGTGAGGCTGGAATGTCGTCGTTTTCTTCCTCTCTTCCCCTTCTTGTCTCCTTGGGAAGAAGAAACTTCACTGTTTCTTCTTCTCTGTCTGTCTCTGTTCCTCTGCAGTGTTGCTGCAGCACCGCTGTAGCTCTTGTCTTCCAACGTATATATATGTACATATGTACATGTAAGTGTGCACGCCATGATGAACACCAAGAAGCGTTGTCTTCCTCAACCAATCTACGGAAGGCAGGACGGGACTGTTTCTGTTGCTCCCGCTCCCGTCACGGTGCTTCCGCTCCTTCTCTGCTACTGCTGCTGCTGTGGGACTGCTGCTGCTGCTGTGGGACTGCTGCTGCTGCTGTGGGACTGCCGCTACTGCTGCTGTTGTTGTAGTAGCTTTGCTGCTGCTTCTGCCGTTGTCCTGCGGCTCCCGTTGTCCTACTGCTGCCGTTGTCCTACTGCTGCTGTTGTCCTGCTGCTGCCGTTGTCCCGCTGCTGCCGTTGTCCTGCTGCCGTTCTGCTGCTGCTGCTGCGTCTTCTCTGAGGATGCTGCTGCTGTCATGTGCGGTTGCCGCCTCGTGGCTTCCCGTGTTTGCTGCCGATATTTAGTGTATTGCCGTCTCGCGTGTTTTCACTGTTATTCCTCTGTTGCTGCCTCTCGTATGTTGCTGCTGCAGCAGGTATCTTGTGTTGCTGCTTCTCGTATATTGCTGCCGCAGCAGTTATTATCGTATTGCCACTTCTTGTGTTGCTGCTGCTGGTGCTGCTCTCCTCGGAGTGGACCGTGTCGCTAGTTGTATATCGCTGCTGCTGCTGCTGTCCTTGGCGTGTGCCACTTCTCGTATATTACTGTTGTATTTATTACTGTTACTTGTCACTTTCATTCTAAAACATCCTTTCTTCCCATCTTGGTCCTTTTTTGTTCCGCCCATCTTTTGTGTTATGAAGCGCTGCTACTGACTTTGCTGTCTTCATTTCTTTGTTGCTGCTGCGTCCTGCTCCTTCTATTCTTCTTCGTCTTGCTCCTCTTCGTTACGACAAAAATTTCCTTTCTTTCCTGCTCCTCCTCCTCTTCCTCCTCGCGCTTCGTTTGATCCTGTCGTCCCATGTGTGGGGTGGCTGCTGTCTTTTTGTGTGTGCGCGGGAGACGTCTTGACCTGTGCTGTTGCTTTTTGTCTTCCCCTTCTTCTTCTTCGTTCGGCCCTTCCTCATCGTCTCCTCCTCCTTCTCTCTTTGCTTCTCTTTCTGCTTCCCGGGACCTCTTCTTTCTGCAGATCTTGGTAGGGACGCAGCTGCAGGAATTTCAAAGCGTCATGCAGCCACTCTTCCGACGCCTCGCCGAGTGCATTCAGTCTCCCCACTTTCAAGTTGCCGAAAGAGTTCTTTTTCTGTGGAATAACGAGCACATAGTGAAGCTCATCAACCAAAATCGACAGGTATAGAAGAAGAAAACAGAAAAACAGAAGAAGAAAGTAAGCGGTGGAAGGCCGTGGCGGGGAGGGGCGGGGGTAACGAGCGGGAGGGGGAAGCGAGAAGAGGAAGAAGAAAAGACAAAAGAAAGACGAAGACGGCTGTCGCGGGAAGTAAAGGAGAGATAGCGAAGAAAGGGAAAGGAAAGTCCGGGGTCTTTTATCACACCGTCTTCTTTTTGTTGCCTTCGCTGTCGTTCTTCTTTTCTTCATCTCTCCTTTTTCTTCACTCTTCTTTTCTTCTTCTTCCCGAATCTCTTTTCTTTCTCCTACGACATCGAGAACCCCCGGTCCAGTTGGTGTCTATCTATATGTATCTGTGTGTATATACAGTCACATACATACGTACATATATATATGTATGCATATACATACATATACGATGCTGCACATCTGTCTCTCTCTCTCTCTCTATATATATATATACATATGTACATATATATATATGCATATATACTGTTAGACGCGTAAACATATATATATATATATATATTTGTAGACCTCTATCCATTTTTGTAGACGTGTTTATATGTATACGTATAAGTATGTATGTATACATATACATAGCTACGCATATATACATATATAGGTATATATGTGCATGTGTCCATATCCGTCTCTCTCTCTATATATATGTAAGTCTATAAGTGTATGAACACACTCCGGGAGACTGGTGGGAAGAGAGAAATGTATGAAGAGAGAGAGAGATAGGGACGTACCGGTGGATATTACGGGGGGAAAGTGTGGAGTGCGTAGGTGAATGTGTCTACTTTCTTCTTAGCAGTCTCTCTTTGCGCCGGGAATGCACTTACTTCAAAGAAGAAAATAAAAAAGGGAGAATAGTTGTCGTCAACGCTCCAGCGACTGTGAGGAAAAGAGAAGAAGAACAGGAGCTGATCAAAACGAGGCATTTCTTCTGCTGCTCCTACTACGAGTAATACTCCCCCGGTAGACGACCACGCCGACGGTTCCCTCCCATGACTTCTTCCTGCAAAAAGACACTTTTTATCCTCCTCCTCCTTCTTCTTCTTCCTCTTCTTGTTCTTCTTCTTCTTCGACTTCTTCGTCTTTTTCTCTCCTCCGTGTGAGTATAGTGAACGCTCGCCTTCATGACTTTATTGTCTTCTCTTTGACTTCCGACTTCCCTGCTGTGTCCTCCCTTCTCTTCTATTTGCTTCCCATCTTCTTCTTCGTGCTGCTTTTCGTCCTCCTTTCTTCTCCCGGCTGCCAGTCAGCCTCCCTGCCTTCCTCGCTTCCTCTCTGTCGCTCGATATATTTGCTTCCCGCAGCTGCTTCCTTTCCCCTTCTTTTCTTCGACACGTGAATGCAGGTGATTTTCCCGATCGTCATAGCGGCCCTTTTCAAAAATTCGCAGTATCACTGGAACTCCACCGTACACACGCTCACGTACAACGTCTCGAAGCTCCTCGCCGAAGCAGACGCTGCGCTTTTCGACGACTGCTCGAACAGACATATCGCAGAAGAAGAAAGGTCAGTTCTTCTCCCTCTCTCTCTTCCCACCATCCCCACATACTTTCTCTATCCACACACAGCGGACCTCACACAAACCTATATATGTGTGGATAGAATATCTATATCTATGTATATATATATGTATACGTGTATGTGTATGCATATACATACAGACGAACATATATATATGTATAGATACATGTCTGTCTATCTATGTATATCTCTATCTATCTGTATATGTATACACATCTACATATATATATGGATACGTATCTTTCTATATATCGGTATATATATATATCTCTCTCTATATATATATACACATGTCCATCGATGTATCTATCTATATATGTATACACGTATATATATATATATATCCATCTGCATGTGTATATGTATACATATATGTGGATGCATATCTTTATATCTATCTATATTTATCTATGTATATGTGTGTATCTGTACACATCTACATATATACGCATGTGTATGTATACATACATCTCCATCTATGTTTCTCTATCTATCTGTACATCTATACGTATCTGTATGTATATATATATATATATATGTCCGCCTATCTATTGATCTCTCTCTATATATATGTATATATGTGCTTGCGTATATATTTAATTGCATAAGTATCACACGTGATGGGGAGGGACCGCTGGAGTTGCGCTGCTGTCACTTTTCCTCGTGGAATTTTCGTCTTCTATTCGTGGGATCTCGCCCACGGAAAACTTTCTAAAATCCGTCCACGTTGCCTTTTCATTTTATCTCTCTGCTGCTGTCTCCTCGACGCAAAGGACGTTTTACCCCCCCCTTCTTTCATCGAATAGATGGTATAAAGCGTCGAGTCGAGCCCGAGCAGCATGGGGGGATACTAGCGCCTGGAAGGGGGAAGGGGACGGGTGGAGACACGAGGGAGGCGGGCAGCGGGCCCGCAGACGGCGGGCACGTGGCCGTCTCCTTTGGCGGGGAGACGTTGTGCTGCAGAAGACTGTGCGTGGCACGCCACACTGTCTCTCTTTTTCTTCTTCTTTTTCTTCTGTTTATGTATCGATGAATGTTTCCTGTTCCTCTCCTTCTCTTCGTTCCCTCTTTGTCTCTCGCCAAGTATTTCTTCTTCGCTTCCCTCTGTCGCCCAATGTTACTTCTCTTGTTTGCGTCTCGCCCAGTATTTCTTTCCGCTCTTTTCCTCCTCTTCTTCTTTTTCTGCTGTTTGTTTCTCGCTGAGTATTTCTTGTGTCTCGGTTTCTCGTCTCGCGGTGTCTGTCTCTGTGTCTTTGAGCTCGTACTGCAGCAGTGCCGCGTCTACGGCGGCAGGGCCGGGGCTCGCACAGAGGCGCTCCGCAGACTTTCTGCGACTCTTTCGTCTTTTGTAAAGTGTCCGCTTCTTTGCTGTCTTCGACTGTTTTTTTCTGCGACGGCGACTTCTTTTCTGTTTGCAGGAGAAAGGGAGGGGAAGAAGAGAGAGAGAGAAAGTGGGAAGAGCTGCGCGCGGCTTACGAAGCCCTTGAGGAGACGGAAGCAGAGGACTTGGACTGGATTCGACACTCTGATGAATTCCTTGTTTCGTAGTCTTTCATCTGCGGAGAAATATCAATTTACTTCCACAGAAGCTTTTCGTCAACGTTTTGTCCATGTTACTGCTCTTCTTCTCCTCCTCTTCGATATTATTGCATGTGTGTCTCTTTTGCTGTCCTTACTTCCTCTTCACTCTCTTCCTCTTCAATCTCTTCCTCTTCAATCTCTTCCTCTTCAGTCTCTTTCTATTCATTCCCTTTCTCGTGGTTGTCTGTGTCTTTCTCTGTGTCGCTCTGTTGGATCTCCCTTTCTCTCTGTCTCTCTGTTTCGGTTTCTCGTCCAGGTGCTTCGCGCCCTTCCTTTTTCTTCTCGTTTTGTTTTTCTTTCTGTGTCTGTACAGACACGCAGATAGACGCTGCAGTTGCGCTTGCATCTTCGTATGTGTAGGTAGAGCTCTCCTGTGTGTACGTACGCCTGGGCTCTGTTCTGCGGGGCAGCCAATGCCTCTTGAAAGTGCGTACGTACCTCTCTTGCGACACGGTGTGTGTATGTAAAAGTTCTTTCCGTATATTTCTGAGGATGTTACAGTATTCTCTATTTCTATCCGCACCCGTGTTTTCAAATATTTCTATGTGGGAGTGTACATATATATATATATAGCAGCAAAAGTTCACACTGCACACGCGTGTCTCCTCTCCCCGTATGTCTATGTATATAGCGATACTTCATATTGCATATGCCTGTGTGCGTCCATATGTGTATACACATATATATCGTGTATGTCTCCGTATATATACATAGATCTTTATTTTGTGGTTTTATCAAGGCGACTAAAAACTGCGTTCATGTCTCAGGCGGGTTTACGAAGTGAATTATCACCCACACCGTCATAGACGTTTGCAGACATGGTGGACATGCATTTTTATCGACTTTGAGTACGTTCTTGTTTATCTAAACTTCTCTCCCACGTAGACTACTATATATATAAATGTCTTGTGTATGTGGATATGTATACTGGTAGAAGAACAAGCCTGCTGAAGTCTCACAATCCTCCATCTCTCCGGGGATGCTTCTCTGCGTCTATGCGCCTCTGTGTCGACCTATACATAAATGTATATATATAGGTATATTATATTTATACAACAGAACTCTCTCTATATATGTATATATGTTTCATGGATATGTTTATGTTATGTAATGATAACTTTCTATGGAGAGGCTTGCATGACCATGGGGGAAAAGACAGCTTTGCAATATTGGTGAGGAGAGAACTAGAGGTCCTTTTGTCTTTTCCTTCGTTCCTCGAACGGGTCCTCTCAGAAGAACATCTCTGCCGCGTTGTGGAAGAAATTTTCCCCAAACACTCGGTCAGAGAGAGAGAAACGGAGAAAACTGTAGAGCGACGGGCGTGTCTGCTCTCTACGTACAGCGACGTCCATAGGGGTGCCGCGCGTGTATGCAAAGGAGAAAAACAAAAATGTGAATAGTTGAACGAGAAGAAAAAAGTAGGCGTCATGTCGTGCTGTGTAATACATCTGTTGGGTGTATGTACACTGACGTCCTTTAATCGTATATATATAAGGCTGTATTCAGATGGATCAAAGAGTGTGTGGTGATTGGTGATCTGTGTATGTTGTGTGCACATGTGTAGATATACGCTTTTTACGTATTACAGTTAGATATACAGAGAGTACAAGCAAAGGTATAGGCATTTGTCTTGAGAAAGAGAGAGACGGGCACTTGCATATATATGTATACAAAGATATATATGTATATATATATATATATATCTGTTTATATGCGTATGTGTCAACTGTGTTTGTCTCAGGAGAGAGACAGCTATTTATATGTGCATGTGTGTACACATACGTACATATATATATATATATATATATATACATGCGCACACTTGAGAAAGAGATGTCTCACCCCTCGGCGTGCAGATACGCCTTACCATCGTGACGCATGCACGTCGAAGCAAAATTCGTATACTCACGGATCCATTCGTGTAGGACATATTATATGTATCAATGTGTATATCTTTCGATATATGTGAAGTACTGCCAGCCTGAGTGGCCGGTCTCGATGTCTAGACCTCTACACACATACGTCTGTGTAGCTGTCTGCCTGCATATACATCTATGTGTAAAGGTGCATCTCTCTGTGTAAATAGTATTGGTGTAGGGATATATGCACATGTGTTTTGCTTCCCTGTGGAGGAAAAAAGAGAGAGATATCTTTTGTGTGCCTGTTCGTCGGAGAACCTTGCAGGATAAATCCCTCCGTTTTTCCACTTCCAGGGGGTGATAGCGACGTGTGCATATCTACTTACGTACACACACACGTGTAAACACGTACACACATACATGGTTGTGATCATATATATATATATATACATACGTACGTATGTAGGGGATACTCTAAAGCACAGATTTTCGCATTGATTCCCCCCCTTCCCTTCTGTAAGTATACACGTACATTGATCTGTTTGTATGTGTGTTTCTGTGTGTGGGTTTTTTCTTTGTACCCAGTGTCTGGTTTGTACCAAAAATTTCCTGTGTTAGTGTATCTACACAGGGAGACGTGTCCACATACATGTATATATATGTAATTGCGTGCGCGGTCCTCTGAGGCGTACTCTCCTGAACTTTGTAGGACGGAAGGAAGGCCTGTAGGTGTGGGTCGAAATTTGCGTATGATAGTCCAGCGGGGTGTAGTCAAGTCTGAATTTGTACACGGAGGGAAAAAAGTGGAGACGAGATATATGTCTAATGCACATGCGGTCTCCTTTTCGAAGGAAACTGCGTACTCCCGAACAAATTCTATATCTCCCGCCTGCTCCTGGAAATAAAAGAAATTCGAACACCTCTGTGGGTGTGTTTGTATCTCTCACTACGTAGAGAGGACGTTTCTCGCATAATTTCGTGGAAGAAGCAAAAAGTACTCTTATGTACGCGAATACGTTTTTCCTGGAAGGTGAAGATCCTTAGCACCCCGATATCTCCCTTTTGTGAATCACATTCCCGTGTACGCGAGCGGTGAAAAATAAAGTCGAAGGTCAGAAAAAAAGTCGAAGGTCGAACTGGAATCTCTATGAGAGAAAAACTGCACGTCGAGTGATGAGACGGAGTGTAAAAGGAAAGAACTGCTCGTGTTCCAAGAAATGCTGGGCATGTCGAGCACGTGGAAAACGGGGAAGCACACGTTGTTCGACACTTAAAATATTAGCATGAGTTAACGGGTCACCAACCCACATGACGCACTACGTCCCGGCGCATTCGGCACGCCCGAAAATGTGTGACTTCTGAAAGTCTGGATGGCAGGGACGAAAATCTTTTTGTAGAACTTCGTGTCACAAGAACTTCTTCGCCCTGATCACTGAGCGCAAGCGCCACTACAGCAGAGCGATCTGTGCAAATAGTCTTTTCGGAGTGAGAAGTTGACACACACATCTTCGCATGTATTATACATATATTTTTGTCTACAACTATCCACCTGCATATATTAGAAAGTACGCGGACACATACAAATGTACACCTGTGTGCGTATATTTGTACACACACACGTGCGCACCCCTATGCTCGTAAACATGTATGTGTGTATGATTTCTTACAGATTAGATAAAGTATATTTACAGAAGAGGAAGGACGTCACAATGTCGTCCTCCAGGGACGCCACTTTGAAGCCAGCCAACATAATTGTCGTGCAGAGGCAGCGGAATAGTACTTGTCTACTATATGAGTACGAACATACACGTGTGTCTGTGCTAGCCACACCAAAGACTTCTAACAAGTATCGTCTCTTAGAGTACCTTTTTTCAAAGAATGCTTCGAAGAAGGGAAAAGAGATCAAGAGAGAGTTTGCAGAGCTTCGCGTAGCTCGTAGGAGATATACTGGGGAGACACGCTGAACAAAGGCCACGCAGCAATCCTTAGAAATGACACTTGCACCCAATTGATGTGAAGAAAAATGTCGTGAACTGCGGCTCACGGACAAACGGTTGAAAGAGTAAAGTGCGTCGCTTGACAGCGAACCCTTGTGGATCGTTATAAAAGAGTGTTTTCAAGGTTTACACACTCCACTGAAAAGCCTCTACGGTACCTGCACTCTGATGGTCCAAAGGTAGGAAAGTCGTAGTCGGGTGATCACCGTCGTGCGTGACTGTTGGTCTGGCCATTCACATGTCGTGTATATAGTAAAACTGCCTCTGAATATGAGAGTCGATTTGGCCCAACGGTTAGACCGTAAAGGTAACAACGACCTCTATTTTGTAGACCTCAACGAAAAGGACATTGGAAGAAATTTTTGCCGCGCCCCCTTAGGCTCAAACAGCAGACTGAAACACCCTCTACTCAAAAATAGCAACACTCTGCATCGTGTCCCTTCTTGAAATGACAATTCTGAGAAAGCAGCACGCTCTGAGAAACAGCGTTAAAATGCCTAGCTGCTAGAGAGGAACTACACGTATTCGTACCCTGAACATACTGACTTTTACCTCCCTCCTGTGGAGAGGTAAATGAAGAAGGTATAGGCGACTTTCACCAGAAGCTGACTCCAGCGAACAAAAGTCACTTTGACAATCCAGCGCCGGTACCACAGGCTGCAGGAATTCCAAGACTTTGACTGTGTGAGAATTAACAGAGAGTAACTTGTACCGTCACAGGGAGGAGCAGAGGGCTGTTCTGGGGAGCTGGGGTGTATACCTTCCAGCATTCAAGCACAAGTCAAAGCCTTACCACGGGAGCGTGGGAGCTGAACGCACCTACTATATCAAATACGTACATGATTGTGTGGAAAGACGAGTGCACTTGTATGCATGTGAACATACGTGGTTTTGCTTTCTCCTAGGTACACAGTAAGATGTACGAACACCTCTGCCGTACTATGATTGACACATATATATATATATATATATATGTATATATAGACGTATCAAAACAGATGTATGCAAACTCTAGTAAGCTTGTGTAGTTTTCATATCATGAAAGCAAGCGTATACTGCATTGAGATTAGAAACAACGACATTAATTTGTGTGGACTCTTCATACGAGGGAGACCACAATGTCGATATCTGTGTGTATGTGTGCACGCGTAGAAGTACGACGACATGCGTGCAAACACTACCTGTCAAACACAACTGCGCAAGTGCCAGCCTAAACTTTGAATGTTGGCATAGCCTCATGGTGGTTGACGCATCGACATGAGATTTCGGTGGTACGCTGTACATAATACCTGCCAGCTCTTACAAAGGATCAACATCTACCATAGCTTCACATTCTATGTCTGACTGAGGAATGGTCAAGCGTGACGACGCAGAGGAGTCTTATATGGCGGTGCAAATATGTACATATACACATATAGCGTGCATACTGGTAAGGATCCGTCGACCGCTGGGCGTGACACTACAAATTGCAAGAGGGCGTTCTCCGTATGCTTTCTGCGGAGGTATATATCTGTAGCATGTTTTATTAACTGGTTTACTGGAGTAAGCTGACTCACTGCATGCTTCTTGCTACGGCTGTTTACCGTACGTGCAGTTGTATCTTGTGTGAGTGGCTTCTTGCGAATGCTTATCACCGACAGCTTAACCTGTGTGATACTGCCGCCGGATTTAGGTGTCCAGGTTAGAATAACTGGTAAGCCACCCAAACACGTTCACATAGTCGTGTTGCGCACGTATTTTTAAATGTGATGTGGTACTGCGCCCGCCACCGACCCTTGAGAATTCCTACAAAAATCTACTGCTATTCGCATTGTAGTCTTCTATGTATACAGTTTGGAGCACTCACATGTAAGGTGCGTCCAACCAGACTCTCATCGTCTGCGCCATCGATAGCTACTGCTTGCCACTGAGATGTTTCGTACGGGTAAAGAAGCACCTGTGAGCTTTAGTATCAGCATGTGCATATACATACATATATATATATATATATATACATTGTATGTGCGTATGTGTGTGTGTGTGTGTGTGTGAGAAGTCTTTGTACCTAGTGCAGACGCCCATATACAAATATGTTTATGTACGTGGTCGCGAGTATTTTCTGTTGCTGCCGCCTCTGATTCCACAAAATAGCGTTTCTTCCCACGCGTCTGCATGAATTCATACGAGTAAATTTGTTGTTTTTGCGTACGCGTGACGGTATCAGCTGAACTGCAAGACAGGAAGGCGTGGTTTTGGACAAAGCCACTTGCTGCCAACATATTCTTCACATACGAGAAAATGTTCGCCTCTTCACGTGAACGTGAATGTACGCACGTGGTGCTGTCTTCTGGACACCCGGTAGCGCGGACTACCTCGTGCCGGTGGGTTCTTGTTAAGACACCATTGCTAAGAGTCTACGTGCGGCAGAGGCAGTTCACGCAGTACACAGCCGCCCAACTCATCATAATGGGTCTTGCCCTCAGTGACAATGACGGGGAGATATGCTTGAGAAGCACCGACGGTGAAAAATCGTCACGAGTAACGTATGCCGCTAGGCCGCCGGAATCAGTGTGGTCGGTTCTTGCCACCGCTCGAGTTGACACTAGCAAGCACCTTTGTGTCACATTTGGAGGCGCACCTGCGATTGAGTGCTACTTCCAGTGTTGTCAAGTTGTTATCGGGGGTTGGACGTGGGGGCCCGCACGGACGCAGTCATTCCGTAGTATTGACGATTCAAACAACACCCGTTTTCAAACGTGCTGGATCAGCTGCTCTGCCACAACGATGATACGGACAACAGTCCCTTCCTTCCCGCCGTTACTTTTCCACGACACTCCACGCAGTGCGAAGTCAAGACGGATAGTGCAAGCGTCAACACCAGCCACAGAACGTCGAGGGTACGTTACTTCTTTTGCTTTGTAGTAGCCTGGTGTAACATGACGGCAGATTAAGCGTGCCGCCTTTTACGGAAACCTTCACTGCGTGTTCTACAGTTGGAATCGGCAACGGAGGAGCAGTGAAAATGAGAGGATAACCTTTATCAGAGGCAACAACCATGTACTCGACCTTATTCTGGTTGCCCTCCTGCGTTTCATCGGCAGGCTGACTTGATCCCACGTACATCGGCGGGAAATCCGGAAGGCTAGCAGCCTCGTCCCCTTCAGACAAATGCTCTTCCACAGACTCCTCCATTCCCGCTAGCTTCGTCCCCACCGCCTCACACATTTTCCCCTCTTCCGCTTCGTCCGCTTGAGACGGCCTGCGACTGCTGTAGTCAGACATCTTGAAGAATATCCGGCAAAGTCGCAAGGACGTCCTGAAAGGCACTTAGCGCACTTCAACAAGTTAAAAAACAACGCCCGTTTACACGTGCGACTCTGTCCGCGTTCCGTTATTCAGTCCTGTTGATCACGTGTATTCGAAGACAGGCACGCGGCCGTAGAGGACGATACAACCCAGGGCAAGGGGAGCACGCGAAACTGACGAAAATAAACGACGCTACACCGCTGCGAAAGGAACAGACGTTATTAAGCTCCGGCAGTCCACCCCACGCTCAACTACCGCAACCAGAATAAAAAATCTAAGCGATGATGGGCGCGGCACTCCGGCTGCAGTACTGTCCCCCGTGGGCGCGCGACTTCAAGAGCCGTGTCTCAATCCCTGTCCACCTGATACGAGGATCCTTCTCCGCATCAGTGGGGATAACAGGGGAAGCCGCCAGGCATTCATTATACTAGCAGACGGTGTAAAAAGTGAAATTCTCGCCTGCCCACATCGTTAAATCTAGGGAATTTCGGCAGTCCCTGGTCAACATTACCCTTTTCTTCGGATGTTGTTAAATAGTCAGGTTCTCAACATTCTAGACCGGCTCGCGTCGCTAGTTACTCTGCTGCACAGACACTCCCCGAAAGGAGATCACTTCAAAGAATTGAAAAGAGAGAAATCTGGCTCTTTTTCGATCGCGCGACTGCGAGCATACGCGCATTGATACAATCACGGGGTGGTGATCGTACGTACCTGTCACACCCGTCCACCCATACTTCGTCGGGGTGTGACACGTACGTATGTAACATCACAGTCGCAGTCTTGCTGCACAGGGAGTGCGTGTATAAGCTGTATTCGTATCGTTGTTTTCAAGTTCCACACTCGTCATGGGTGTGTACAGTAAAAGCTAGTAGTATGTCGTCGGCACAAAGGTTAGCGGTTGCAATTCAGTGTGGTCTCTTCTCTGTGCAGATGTGGCCCACGTATGCGGCTATCATTGCATTGCCAACAACGACTGATTATTTTTCTTTGTAAAACCACACATCAACTCTCGTACAAAGGAGTGGCGACCAACCCATATCCTACGTGCATAATTTATCACGAACGGTGAAGAAACACTGACCGTCGTTTTGGATAGCGACTAAATAACTGAAGTACCTTAGCAAAGTGTAATGCTCACCGTCACGCGCTGAGCGACAGCAGCGAACGGCGGACACACATTTGGTAAATCTGCGTCACGATGATAGCTAGGGACAGACGTTCAACACGAATGGAATTCTCCCCACATTGGCACGTAGCGGTAAAGGGCGAGAGGTCTAGAACCTAGCATCTGTTGATAGCTGACGTTACAATATGAATGTCTTTGTTTGTGTTTCCATGCGGATCCAGTACAGTAGACTACAAACAGGATTGTGACTGAATAACAAGGTGTGGTCGAGGATAATAAAACGAAACTTTCCGTAACGCAGACTACCCCGCATGTTGAGTAAGTTGACCCCATACGTTACGATTTGTGAGAATGACTAGGTCCTGCAGGTGAAAAATTGTACGTGTCTTCACCGTCGTGACACATTCTGAAAGCCAAAACAACTGCGAAGGAGTGAAATGTGGCTGCGTCTGCACGCACGGATGTACACCGATAATTGACTGTTACCCAAACACTTCCATTGTGCTAGTGCATTTATCTATTTGAGCCTTTGTGCGTAGATACTCAGACTTCCATACACATGCACATGTGTCTACATCTTTCGCGCTGAGGAAGGATGCAGAGAAGAGGGGAGGGGGATGGGGAAGCACGGGCAGGAGGAGCAGACTCCCGAGAGAGAAGTCGCCTTTTCACGTGTGTGATACGCAGGAATTGAATGGGGGTAGAGGGATCTCAGGTTGAATACAGTTAGGTCACCTGATACGTGCGGCGGCCCTCACACAAGAATGGGAGATATGTATAGAGAGAGTCATAAATCAGATATATCACCTGCACACGTATACGATGTACGTGTGTGAATACGTGTACACCGATGTGCTCAGACACGAGGGTACATGTGTGGGCGCAGACACAATAGTTGCACGAGTGTGCGCATTGCTTGAATTGAATACCTCCCTTTTAATTTCACAGGAGGTGAACTGAGTTCTGAAGTGAAAGATCGGGATAAACGCCTGTGCCCACGCAGATGTTGCACCGTATATACGACGTCAACACCGGGAAGCGCGCTTCTAAAATTTTGTACGGCAGTGTATCATTAACCGCGGAAGAAAAACGGTGGCACCACAATAGTAAAGACTAACACATGCCTACTACTGTATATTTGATACGCGAATAACCGCAGCCATTCATCCCAGAACGCGAGTCAAACCTCATGTGCTGGATTTCCTTCTAAATGTGCTGAGTTCTCTGCTCACCGCTACATGCAGGACACTGTGTATTAACAAGGACACTGGTGGACAATAGATCCCTAGAACATCTACGAGCAACGTCAGCAGGTTTGAGGCACACCAAATACACGTATGTCCGTTTTTACCGGTGGTCCCGTTGGCCACGAGCTTCTGTGCACAGATCTGATCTACCATCAAACACGACTACAGGCTTCTGTAAAGGCTTGCACGGAAAACACACAATGAGCGAAACACGCTTGTACGCAGGCGCCACTGCCCCAGGCTTATTTCTGTGTCTCGCTGCCCCCTCTCTACACTTGTATGCACTTCTATTTGCCAGGCGTGTAGCTGCAGCCCATCTGAATGTGACAGCAGTGAGTTGTGACTGTTTACAGCGTCACATCCCCCCCAAAATTCTGCCAACTTGAGCGAAGGGTCGCACTGCCACTTGTGTTTCTTTCGGCTCAACCAGAAGCAGCAGGCAATCGCCTCCACTGCTGTTTTGTTTGTAAGTAGGTCAATGGCTTGACGTCCAGACAGCTCAGCGGTTTTTTCCACTGAGCACTCAGCGAGGCAGTAATATGGACATTTTGTAGAGCTTACTGAGCCTCTTTCAATGAATTTATGCGTGTATAGATGCTTGCAAATACAAGTATAACCACGTACAGGTGTGTCGACAAAAACACATCTAAAACATTTTCCTTCGTTGGCACCACATCTGTGGCTTCAAAAGAGTACATACAGTCGTCCCCCTACTAAGACGTTCAAAGGCGATTTATTACGCCTCATCTCGTGCGTCAGTTTCGCGGCGAAAATTTATATCTCCACGACGTGCTCGCGCTTCTTTGACGAAGGACGTGTACGTGTAGCTGCAGTCCCTCCTCATTTCGAAAGTCATGAGTGGCTGGCTAGTTCAGGCCGCAAAAATGAAGCACTTTCTTCTTTTCTCCCCCGGACCGATCCCAGCCAGTAAGTCTGCGATGGTGTTTTTATCTGGGGAAGCACACCTTAACTTCCCCGTAGACGCAGATGTACGCCTCCATGTATGTATATGCATATGTATATACATACCCATATATTACCCTTTGCAGATAAATGTGTTGGTAACTGCAGATCTACTGGTTCCCTACGATCCACAGGCAGCACCCCATTCACACATTTTCTTCAGCCGTATATGGTCATCTTATCTCTCTCTCTCTGTGTCTCCATCAGTGCCCTACACACGTTGGTATTTACGTCCACACACAAGTATCTATGAATAACTTCCTCCGTCCCCTTGTCATTGTATTTATCTGTGTCTTTTTATAAGGAGAGGAGAGGGTTAGACGACATCTTGCTGCTGCAACACTGAAGAACGACGGCGGTGTCTACTGCGCACTCGTGCGAACAGCAGCAGCAGAGGCAGAAGACGAAGAAGGGGCATTTACCGGGAGGGCGGGTGTTGCTGCAGGAGCAGCAGCAGCAGGTGGACGCGCAGCAACAACGGCAGGCTGGGTGGCAGAAACAGCAGCAGCAGTGTGGCCGTGGTGGTGGTGATGGTGGTGGTGGCGCAAGATGTGATGGCTTGTTTTCCTCTGCGCTCGCAGATCTACAAGAAGTTTTTTCAACTTGGTGTGGTGTGTCTTGGCTGCGTTGATTTGATCAAAGAGAGGAACACAGAGAGCCTTCGTTGCCGCACCTGCGTAAGGCCCGAACGTCGTCTCCTACAGGTGAACGCGCGCAGCACACAGAGGACACAATGTAAACAAAACTAATCAAATGCATACACATATATATATATATATATATATGTGTACGCAGGTGATAACATCTGCATATGTAATGATATGTGCACGTTTACTAATTTATTTTTTGTAGGGAGGTGTCCACACACACACACACACATGCAGAGGCACACACCGCAGGCAGACCCCCCCGCCGACACGTGTAACTGCATTTTAACTACATATATGTGTTAACATACAGTCACAGAGATATACAAATACATATAAACAAAAAATAAACATATACATATATATATATATGTACACATATATATAGAAGGAATGCAGAGACAGGTGTGCGTGCAGGGTCAGACGCAGACGCAAAAGAAACTTCAGAAGACGCAAGTTCAGGCGCGGGAGAGCAAACACACACACGCCTGGGAATGCCTGTGCTTCCCCCAAAAGCACGTGCACATCCTCGCTCTGCAGCAGATGTAAATTTTCGAACAAGTCACTAGCCCAGAGACAGAGACAGAGGGACGGAGAGAGACAGAGATAGGGCGACGCGCGTGTCTCGGCTCGCGCCCCGTAGACAAAAAACACATGATCGCACGCCAACTGCTGACGCGTTGCCCTGTTTAATGACAGACACATTCACACAGCCACAGGCAGACACACAAGAGACTGCCTATCTATCTGTCTATCTATCAATCTATCTATACATATATATATATATAGAGGTATGGACGAGCGGCAAAGCAGTAACGAACCTGCGTGTGTTCGAGTTCATACTTGACTGCGTCAAGAGCGTGGATGATGCGTGTGCGTTTGTCCTCCTGCAGCAACACACGCATTTGATTTCCCGCAGAAAAAAAGAGTCCCACGTTTTTCTCATAGGAGTAGCAGAAAGTACAACCGGTGGGACTCACGCGTTGTTGTCGCTGCGGCGTGCACGGGCCTCTGCAAAGCGCGCTCTCTATGTATGCGTATGATACCGAAGAAAAGGAAGCAGAGAAGACCCACCCACAAGAGCAAGCTCTTGTGAAAAAGAAAAAATTTATGTCTCTGTTCTCTTTCAGTTTTCTCTCTACCCCTATGCAGGACGGACACACACACACACACACACACGACCACACATGTACAGAGACCAAGTGACTTCTTCGCTTATCAAATACACGCGCGCACGTGTGCATATATGTGTGTCCAGGGCACTGGATGTCCCTCCCAAGGCATCAATCTTGTCCCTTTTGATAAAATTCTGCCTACACACAGATCTTCTTTCTCTCCTTTATCAGTAAACACTAACAGGCACATATATATATGTATGTGTGTATATGTGTGTTTAGGTCTGTAGTAGTGGGTTAGTGGCTCTGAGGTAAAACTTGCCGACCGAAATCGAGTTCACCTCGAGGTCGATACGCATTACACCTACACATATACACACACACGTAAAACGTGCCCCGCTCCACTTGAGAAAAGTGTAGGCTCCATTGAAAATGAGAAAAGCAGCTTTTCTGCTGCCCGACACTGGTACAGAACATTTGCGGTAAATCTACACAAACGTACGAATACACATGTAGACGTCGGCTGCGGAAGAAAAAAGGGAATCACTTCGATATCTGTATGTAGTTCTTTATATCTCTGTCTCTGGATACCTGCAGGAGACACTTACCTCTGTTCCCTCCTTCCGTTTCCTTTCTCTTTCTCTCTGCAGATACATATACATATTTATTTGTATTTATATACGAACGTATATATGTGTGTACGAGTGGACACATCCTCCACACACATTTTTTGGACTTGTGACGGGTAGTGGAAAAGAGCGACGGCAGCACACGAAAGAAACGGTTGTTCACTTATCGAAGTGTCTGCGACGTGGGGCGGGAATCGCCAAGAAGACGAAGGAGACGAAGGGGAAAACGCAAGAGACAGTGCACGTGAAGAAGAGAGATGCAGGACGTGCAGGGAGCAGCAGCAGCTGAAGAAGAAGACGAGGGTGATGTGAAAGTGACAGGGGAGGTGGGAACAGAAGAAAACGACGAAGAGGGATCACTTTGTATGAAGCAGCAGGAGCAGCAGCAGAAGCAGCAGCAGGAGCAGCAGCAGGAGCAGCAGCAGGAGTAACAGCAGGAGCAGTAGCGGAAGCAGCAACTGAGACCGCCAAGGCACAC
>KL647291.1:2593438-2707174 GCA_000727475.1 Sarcocystis neurona | reverse complement strand
TACGAACTGTTGATAGGCATCACGTACTCGAGGATCCTCTCTCAAAATTGTCTTCAGGACATTTTCTCCTTCGCCTGATGCTGCTGCTGCTGCAGTGCCGCTGCAGCTGCTGCCGATCGTCTCCTGCAGCGATGTCGGCAGCCTCGCCAGAAAAGAAGCACCTGCTGCTTCCGCTGCAGACAGACAAAATTCAGGCATATATATATATAGACACATATAGAGAGAGAGACACGTGTATATACTAGGATCTCGCTCTGCCCATTTCCACATATATATATATATATATGGATCTCTCTTCCTCCTAACATATATATATATATATGTATGTATACGGATACCTAATGATATATATGCATAGATAATTAGATAAATAGGTATTTCCGCCAACACACATATATGGATATATATGTATATATATATATGTACAGGTGGGTAGGTAGAGAGATAAGGCCGCCAACATATATATGCATATATATATATATAGATATACATGTGTCTATATATACCTCCGCCAACGCATATATATGGATATATATATGTATATATGTACACAGGACAGATACGTCCGCCAACATATATACATGGATATCTATCTATACATATATATATATATGTATATATATATGTATTTGAGGATACCTCACTCTCTCTTCATGCCTCCCCACAGATGCGTGAGCGCTTTTCGGTCTGTCTCCGCGCAAAATGAAATTTGTCCCACCCACCTACGCATACTATATATATATGTATATTTATATATATATGTATATATATATGTATATATTAATAAATATGTGTGTACGTTCAGGTGCAGTTGTGTGTCGCACTGCGAGAGGCAGAAGGAGAGACAAATGAGATGAAGGGACGCCGAACTTCACATATATACGTGCAGCAGGTGGGGGCAGAAGAACAGCAGCGCTTCTTATTTGACGGGAAGGAGGAGGCGCAGAGATATCGCCTCCTCCACAAAATTCAGCCGCCTCCCTTCAATCCCAAAATTACACACACATACGTACAACTTAAACACCTGCTCATGATACATCCGTATACACATGCGAACAACCTGATTCTCATATACATATATATATGTCTATGTTCCACCCACCTGGTTAACACATATATATATATATATACATACATAAGGAGAGAGACAGAGAGTCGACCCACATGGTTGTAAAGTGTATACACATATATAGTCGACCCAGGTGGTTATAACCACGCGGGTCGACTCTCTCTCTCTCTATATATATATATATATTAGTGGCCATGTGGATCGACTCTCTCCCTTTCTTTATGTATACATATATATATATATATATATATGTAGCTGTTTTGCTGTTGTGTATGGATATTACCTGTTGGTACGAACTGTTGATATGTATATATATATATATATACATATATATATATATACTTATATATATACGTGTATATATAAGTATATATATATATATATGTATATATGTATATATATATACATATCAACAGTTCGAGAGAGTCGACCCACATGGCTATAAAAAATACATACACAGATTTATATATATAGTGGACCCGGGTGGTTTATATATATATATACATAAAGAGAGAAAGAGAGTTGACCCACATGGCTTTAACGCATATATATATATATATATAGTCGGTCGAGGTGGTTATTGTGTGTATGTATATATATATATATATATGCATGTATATGTATGTGGTGGACCCCTGTATATGGACAGCGGATACATGTAGTTAAGTAGCAGATAGAGAGATATCGAGAGACAGCGAGAGAAGGACAGAGACGGCGAGAAAAGTCGACGGAGAGAAACAGAGAGAAGCAGAAAGAAATATAAAGCGAGAGGACATGTATATCAACTCACCCATGCAGGTCTCTATACGCACGCAATTTTCTTACGTATGGCTTGGGTTGTGTGGGCCAGTAACTCAGCCGCATGCAGCTTCCAGAACTCATTTTTGCTCAAGATTCGTCCGGGTCTGTTTCGAGCAGCAATTGCTGCACGGCTTTTCCTTCCTTCTTCGTCTTCAAGCGCGTTGCTGCTGCTTCGTTCCCTCATCGCCGTTTTCCCTCCTCCTTCTCTTCTTGCGGCAGCAGCAGCAGCAGCGGTGTCTCCAGCACTGCCGCCAGCACCGGCGGAGGAAGCAGCAGAGGCAGCACTGGTGCAGGGGTTCGAAAAAGAAGAGGAAACAGCAACAGGAAGACTCTCTTCATTTTCGTCTTCCTCTTCTTCGTATGGATCGCCAACAAGGAATGTGTACAGATTCCGCAGTTCTGTGTCGGTCTGCAGCAGCTGCTTCTCCAGGCGCCACCGCTGCTGCTGCTGCCGCTGCTGTTCTCGCTCTTGCACTTCCACCAGACACGTTTCTCCTTCCTTCTCCGTCTGCAGCTTCAGCGTCACTTGCTGCTGCTGCTGAAGAAGAAATTTTCTCTCTCGTTCCTGTCGCTGCTGCAGCAGTACTGCCTGCTGCTGCTCCTGCAGCCGCTTCTCTTTCTCCTCCTGCGTCTTACCTCCTGCTGCTGCTGCCGCTTTTCTGCTGCTGCTGCTGCTCGCCGTCGAATCCCGGTCCGCATCCCCCGGCTCTCTGAAAGTACAGGAGAGAAAAAAACGACGAGCACCAGTAGAAGCAACACTTCCACATGCAGCCGCCCGGAAGGCAAGACACAGGGATGCCTCGTCGGCTTCAAGAGCTCTGGCAGATGCGACGCCAGTGGCATCAGCAGCATCAGCAGTAACCGGCGCGGCAGCAGCAAAAGCAGCAGTCACAGCAGCTGCAGCTGCAGCTGTCTCAGCAGCACCGAGCGCAGCAATCGCAGCAGCAGTCACAGGAGCAGCACCAGTTACAGCAGGAGCAAGAGCAGCAATCGCAGCAGTCGCAGCAGCAGTCACAGCAGCAGCAGCAGTTGCAGCCGCTGCAGCAGCCAACAGCGGCAGCAGTCATAGCAGCCGCACACTTCGTTGCGACAGCAGCAGCCGCAATCGTTGCAACAGCAGTCATCGGCCTTCCTACTCATGCCCACAGATATATATATATATAGACCTTCGTGCACACATGTGTGTATATAGATGTAGGAGAACCAGACGAATAGACGGTGTATCAGTGAACACGTCGTTTTTCTTTGATACGAAAAAAATTGGATTTAACTTCCTGTTCCAGTTGGGGACGGCATGGTAGTAGAACAGTGCCCGTGCATGCGCTCGCACATAGATCTGCGGTGTTGCACTCGTCGCACGTCGCGCGCAGTTTCTATGCGCAGCGATGAGGAGACGCCCCTCCACAGCAAGCCGTGTCAGAGAATTAAGAGCTGCTCTTCGAGCCTCTCCTGGTTCTCCTGCGGCTGCGAGTCCTACTGCCGCTGCTGCTGCTGCTAGTGCTGCCGCTGCTGCGAGTGCTGCCGCTGCTGCGAGTGCTGCCGCTGCTGCTACTGCTGCCGCTGCTGCTACTGCTGCCGCTGCTGCTACTGCTGCCGCTGCTGCTACTGCTGCCGCTGCTGCGAGTGCTGTTGCTGCTGCTTGTACTGCGCCTGATGTTGCTTGGGTTGCTGCTGCTACTGGGCTGCTGCTGGTGCTTGCGCTGCCGTTGGTGCGTGTACTGCTGCTGCTTGGTCTCCTGCTGCAGTTGCTTCGACCGCTGTCGCTGTTGATTTTGCTGCTCTTAGCAGTTCTGCTGCTATTGCCTCTTGCCGCTGTTATCACCTGGGTGTGGCAGTGTTGCTGCTGCTGCTGTGCGTTGCTGCTGCTGTCTAAAGACGCTGCTGCCGCTGCTGCTTAGACGTGGCTATTGCTGCAGCTATTCACGAACGGCCTTATTGACGTGTGGGTTGTGCTGCGGCAGCTGCTTCTTACAACCAGGTGCACCGCGCCCCGCCTGCTGTTTTACTACGTGCTGTGATTGCTGCTGCAGCAGCTTCTCTCCTCTGCCAGCTGCAGCTGCTGTCGCTTCTCTCTTCTACCTGCCGCTGCCGCTGCAGGTCTTTCGTCTGCCTCCTGCTGCTGCTGCTGTACCTTCTCTTCTCTGCCTGCTGCTGCTGCAGTTCTTTCGTCTGCCTCCTGTTGCTGCTGTGGCTTCTCTCCTCGACCTGCTGCTGCTGTAGCTTCTCACCGCTACCTGCTGCTGCTGCAGCTACCTAATTCACGCGGCTGCAGCTGCCTGCACGACGCTGCTGCTGCTGCACTTCTTCTGTCGCTTCTCACCTTTTGACGGTCGCAAGAGTGGTCCTGGTGCGCTCATTGCTGCTGCTGTCTCTCAATATAGCAGAGAATTGCCGCTGCTGACTGCCTGGTGGACCAGCACGAGTTGGAGATGGAGACGAGGAGACAGCAACAGAGACAGAAGGAAAGAGAGAAGAGGACGGGGGAGTTTGGCTTTTTTCTAGTCCTGCTGCTGTCGCCTCACTCGAAGTCACCAGCAGCTTCTCTGCTGTTTCTTCTACTGCTCCTCCTCCTCTTCCTGCTACGGCACTTCTCTGCTGCCGCTCGTCAGCTGCTCTTTCCTGCAATGCTGCTGCTGGTGCCCCTGTATCTGCGGCTCCTCCCCCTGCTGCCGCGGCTCTTGCGCCTCCTGCTGCAGAAGCTGCTGCTGCTGCTGCCGAAGGGAAAGGGCCTCGCGGCAGCAAGCGAGTACCTCTGGAGAAGTGGAAAAGGCGTAACAGATGCGACAGCGAAGGAGCCGGTGGCACCTGAAGCAGCAGCAGCAGGGCAGCAGCGGCAGCAGTAAGGTGGCAGGAGCATCAGCAGGAACGCAGCAACGGCAGCAGCTTCACGCGGCGATGTTCGAAGCGGCTTCCCGCAAAACAGCAGCAGCGCAGCTTCGTCGCGGGACGGACGCACAACAGCGAGAAAAAAAGCAATAGCAGCAGCAGGAGCACCGGCAGCGGAGTACGAGCAGCAGAAACCGAAGCAGCGGCAGCGGAGCGCGACGATCAGCAGCAGCAGCGGGTGAAGTAGGGCCGCAGCAGCAGCGTTTGCAGTTGCAGCCGGACTGACTCTCTTCAAAGAGCTGCTGCGGAGGGAGCAGTAGCGGCAGCCTGACGAGAAACAGCAGCAGCAGCCGCACACCGCTGTCCTCATCAGGAACCAGCAGCGGCGCCGACAATAACTGCAGCAGCAGGAACCCCTCTGCCCCCTCGGGCGTTTCTATATTCTGGGTAACTATACCTTCACCAATGCATACGCTTGACGCTACAATACATATATATATATACACATATGTATTACACATACGCATATATTGCGTACATACATATATATTACATATATACAGAAAGAGGTGTACAGAGCAGCAACGGCAACAAGAAGACCAGGGGCACACCCGTACCAGCAGCGGAACACACGTATAAACATACGTATATATACATATGTATATGTACGAATATATATATACATATATACATATAGGTAGACTCGTTTACAGCAACAGCGGGAGAAGCAGGAGGATTACGAAGGGCAGAGGTGCCTCTGCAGTGGGACAAAGGAAAACATGTGTATACACACAGATACGCATATACAGAAGCAGCAGTAGCAGGAAGGAAAGGCGCAGACGCGCAGCAGAAGTGGAAAACAGGAAAGCAAGAGAAATACTGGCAGAAATGCTGTTCTTATGAGAGCGGGTCCTACAGAAGCGAGTACAGCAGCAGGGGAGACAGGGACAGACAGAGACACACACAGAGGGAGAAAACGAGAAAAATGGGCTTCTCCTCGGGTTGCTTCCGGTACATACGAGGAAGGAAGAGACCTGCAGCTGCAGGAGTCGCTGGCGAAGGAGCGCGTGCTGCTGCTGCAGCAGCGAACACGCCGCGTCCATGCGACCCCGGTCTCCGCAGAAATCCAGCACCACCGTCTGCGCCTGGCCAGCAGCAGCGCCAGCAGATGGAGCAGCAGCAGCAGAAGAGGCTGCCGAGTATGTGAGACGCGCCTGCAGCAAAACAAGCACAAACCCAGCACAAAGCACCTCTCCTCCGTACGTGTGTATACCAGGGAAACGCGCCACCTATTTTCTGTCCCTCTTCTCCACACACATATACCTACGTGTGTACACATATGTGCACTCCTCATATGCATGCATGCGCCATTCACATTTCTGTCCGTCCCCCTTCATACGTACATATATATAGTACTGGCACACATACGTGGCCGGCAGATTTCTTTCAGTCTCCCCACATTCATATATATATATATTTTTTATTGGCGTGTACACGTGCCTGGTAGATTTCTCTCAGTCTTCCCATATATATATATATATATTACTGGCGTGTGTAGATGACCCGTCGCAGCGGGGTGTGTGCGTGGGTGTGTGTGTCTCTGGCGGAGAAGCGCCTGCAAAGGGAGCGTCTCTTCTTCGCTTGCGCGCATGCACCCACGGGTTCCACCTACAAATAAATTCTGGCATGTGAAGCTCTGCGTGTGTTTCTCTGCGAAGATATATCCGTCAGTTCTTCCCGTAAACAAAATCTGAGGCGGGCAGCACGTAATTTTCTCTGCAGAGTATCTACAAACTTCTCTCACACTGCCACGGGTCTGTAATTCACATGCATGCGTTTGTAAAGCCTCTCCCAGCAACGCGCAGCTATACATAAATACATGCACGCGGTGGACAAAAGCACATATGTATATATATACATATATATACACATAGAGAGAGACACACACACACCCACATATATATATATATATACGTACACACATGTGCATTCATACGTGTGTGTACACGCACGTATGTATTTACGTGTATATACATGGATATGTATGTATCCACACATACATACACGAACATAGGTGTTCGTATATATATATATATGTGCATTCATACGTGTATATACATGTATGCAGGTATATATACATGAACACGTATATTCACATATGTATACAGGAGCATATGGATTCACATATATATACACACATGTACATGAACGTGTGTATTCACACCTATATATGCATGCACTCGCAGATAGATATACATGTGCACACGCATGCAGTGACTTTGATACACGCATGTTTTTGAAGAATATACGCACGGGTCTCATTTATTACGTAGACGTTGATACGTGCCTGTGTGTTGAGTTAACGGTGTAAATGCTTGCAGATATCTCTTCTGCCTCTACAGTAGCATCCACACATATGCAGATTAAGTATTATAATGGGGAATGTAAAATTTCCACAAGTGTGCGAGGCGCGTCTGCATCTCTCTGTAGACATACCTATCTGTACAGTCTTAGTATCAACATATATATAAATATATAGTAAAATACATTTTAAGTCCACACGTGTGTCAGCTATACACATATATGTGTATATCAACGGGTACATACTCAGCACCGACAGTGTCCATATATATATGTATACATATATATATGTATAAATAAAACTGAGATACACGTGGTTGTTACAGGTGGGAGTTTCAAATGTACGTACACCGGTATATATATATATATGGTTTTGTGTGTATGTGTATATGCATATACGTGTGTATACATGTACATATACATATATATATATATATGTATATTCTGAGCATCTCCAGGATATATATTATAAATAGTACTGAAATATATATAGTATTCACAGATGTGTCAGGTGTATACACAAGTACATTTATATACATATATACTTGTGTGTGTAGGAATATATATGTATATATATTATATATATACATCTGCCTATGTATTCTCAGCCTCTACAGTGTCTATATATGCACATTTATATATACATATGAATACTACTGAGAGATACATAGTATTCACAGGTGTTTCAGCTGTCTGTACACCCCAAAAGAGACCGAACTGATAGACACCCCGCGGCGCCCATCACGCCGCCGTGGCCCTTCAACGACGCATGCGCGCGCAGGCGTAGTACGTGCCTGCAGCGTCGCGCAAAGAGACAGAGATGCAGGGAGGCGAGAAAGTAGAAATTTCGGCGGATGATATATACGAAGGCCCCTGCTTCCCTTCCTTCCCCTCCCACAGAGAAACAGCAACTCGTGAGAGAAGAAGAAGATTTGCTCCTCCGATGAATACATAAGAGAGAAAAAGATTCCCCCGCTTCGCCAAAATCGGGTGGGGCAGTTGTACACCTCCCTCGTCCAGCGCAGGGGAGAGAAATTTCGTTCTTTCAAACTGCAGCGAATTTCACAAAACTTCACCAGGGGCGCGTGTGTTGTGTCTCCCAGAAACGGCAGGCAGACACGTGTCGTCCAGTCTGCGCACGTGTGTGTGTGTGTGTGTGTGTGTGTCCCGAGATTCACGCGTTGCATTCGGCTGTACGTACACCAGACAGCTGGACGAAGAGACAGTGGCGTGCACGACCTACACCCAGTTCCTGTGTACATACACCGTGGAATGTCGATAGACGACGGCCCACTCGAGTGGACACGCATGCGAGCGAAGCGGACACACACCGATTCACAGGATTCGGGATACCACCGGAGTTGTAAACCTTCAAGTATGTACACGTAAACGTTTTGCCGCTGCCTATTCTCTCAACACGTACATACCAACCAGGATACTCTTAGGACTCTGAACGTTTCCTCACACGTGCATGTATATATATATATATATGGGCAGAGTGTGCTCAGACACACGCGCGAGCTTCTGCCCTCCGTTCCTGTCGAGAAGAATCCTCTTTAGATGCGAAGACGGAGAGAAACACCGGGTGGGAATACAGCTGCTGCAAGAAGTGGATTGTTTTACAGGTGCTGTCTGCCGTAAGAGTGCCTCCGAGAAAGGCGGAAGAAGAAAAAGAAGAGGAACAGCAGAACACGTTTTGCAAAACGAGAAAGACGTACCTACGGGAAAAGGGAAGAAGAGAGAACGCGGTCGAGTAGGAGAGACTCGCTTACGCGTGCACACTTGGGGTGTACGTACACCCCGAAAAACAGGGAAAAAAAGTATGTGTGGGCAACACCGGGTGTACTTACACCCGGCGAACAGCAAGCCGAGATGTCTGACGTGTGTGTGTGTGTGTGTATCTGCACATCGTTTCCGTGGAGACACAGACACACGTAAACTACCATTAGAGGGAGAATGAAGCGCTTTCCTGGGGTGTACATACACCGGAAGGACAGTGGGAACGAGATCTTTTTGGTTCTTTCTGCTGCACAGAGACCCACACAGCCCACACAGAGACAGCGAGGGTGGCGGGAACGAAAAGGAGAGGAACAAAAGGTGTAACAGATTTCTTGCCTTGGCAGATTTCTTTGATCGCTCCGTAGAAGTCCACTGCTGCAGCCAGAGGTGCAGCCCCACGTCCACCGTCACCGCTGATGTCTCTTCCCTGTTCGCTTCTTCTGCTCCTCTTCCTTTTTCTTCTGCTGTTCCTGTCTCGCGCTCCCCTGCCGCTGCTGCTGCTGCTGCTCCTCCATCTCCTACTGCTGCTGCTTCTTTCGCTGCTGCTGCTGCTACTGCTTCCTCTGGCGACAGGAAAAAGAGGCTGAGGTTGGTGAGGACTAGCACCCCCCGCCTGCCTGCGGCGACGACGGGAGAAAACTTCGCTTTTACGTCTTCTTCTTCTTCGACAAAGTTCTGCTCCATCTCGCACACACGTGCACACAGCCTGCCTGCGGGAGCCTCTTCTTCTACTTTTTCTTATTCTCCTCTCTTCTATTCGACCGCGTTCTCTATTCTTCCCCTTTTCCGTAGATACGTCTTCCTCGTCTTGCAAAACGTGTCCTGCTGTTCCTTTTCTTCTTCTTCGTTTAGCTTCTTCCTTTCGCCCGTAGGCAAGTCGTCTCCTCTTCCTCCTGTCCTTATTTATAGATAGTCTCGCCTGCCCGAGATTCCGTGCATCTACTTCTTCTTCTTGTTCTTCTTCTGGTTCTCTTCTGACCCCCCACCCCTCTTCCCCCACCTCATGCACAGACAGGGAATGAGGTAGAAGCTAGAGAAAGGAAAATGCGGAACAGTTGCGCAGAGGAATGCACGAATACGCGCCGGCGAAGACACACGTGGGGCGGAGCCCACAGGAGAAGACGTCTTTTTTGTGAAGCGCCCGCGCGGATGTCCCGAGGGGAAGACAGACAAAGAGAAAGGAAAACAGACGGTAATATACGCGCGTGTGTTTCGGTCTGGGTGGCCGGGTGTACTCAAGTCACTTACACAGACGATCGGGAAGACTGGAAGCACACGCACAGGGAGACTTTTTACGCAGGTACAGTCATAGCGGCCGAGGGACAGCTACACATATATGTATATATATAAATGCCGGTAGACGGACCAGCAGTTATAGTGGGAGAGAGACAGCGATATATATATATATATGTATATATATATACGGATAGACCCACCAGCAGTTATAGTGGGAGAGAGACAGTTATATGTATATATATATATATATGTGTAAATCCGCCAATAGGCAGACGAGCAGTCAGCCGGCTTCAGACACACACAGGGAGCCCTGGGCGTACGGAAGGCACTCCCGCTCGTATCTCCTAGGGCGACACACGAGATAGTCAATCTACATACGCGTGTGTGGATCTCTATAAATAATTATACACATATGTATATATATATGTATATGTGGAGACGCGCAAAAACAGGTAGAGGGGGCTGGTGGACAACGGCTTCATGACTGGCTAGAAGCTGCGGGCTGCAGCACTTTGGGTCGGGCCTGATCGAAATGGCCTGATCCAAATGTTCCTTGCTTCCCCCGTCGGTCACCCCTCCCTTAATCTTTACTTATCCGTAAAACGATATATGCTGCACATATATGTATATTAATATGTATATAGAGAGAGTTCTGCATACCGATGGGTAGCGAGAGGTTCATACACATCTACCCGGAAAGACATAAGTGAATTTACTCGTTTATAAACTATGCGTGTACGTGGAGGTAGGGTGGTGCAGAAGTAGCTTGCTCAAATGAATACGACATTTTTTTGAATTCTGTATTATCTCGTGCACCTGTGTAAGGCACTGGTAGAAAACACTCCCAAGATGGAGAGGGAGACGACGCGAACTTTCCGGAATTTCCCGCAACGAAAGAGGCAAAGTTGTACGCTGCGAGGGAAGAAATTTTCCGCCTGCTGATCGCGTTATCCTTCGCGCATGATGAGAGACAGTCCCTTTATCGGAGTGTTGTTTTTTGTTCAAGACCGCAGAGCTGCGGTGTGGACACCGGACAGAACGAAGGAGAGAGGAAGACAGAGGAGACACGAAACAAGGAGCACAGCATGTCAAGAGGAAGACATTCGCACCATGAAGAAGAAAAAAGATATTTTAAGAACCAGCAGGCAGAAACTGTGTAGGGGAAAGAATGGTTATGATGCGCTCGATAGACGGGTTGGGCAAGGTTGAACCTTGTTCTTCTCCCTCGTTCGGTCAGCACCGGAAAACGTCCGTCAAAATTGCACTTCCACGCAGAGGAGATAGGCTTTTGAAAAAGTGAAAAAAGGAAAGTAAGCTGTGTATCACCGGGGTGTTATATCGCGTCGTTTGCTTGCGCGGGGCTGGTGCAAACGCCAGAGAGCCGCTGGGCAAGCGCCAGCTCGTCGTGCATGCAAAAATTCACTTTTCCCCGTTGAAAAAATGTTGGAGACTGACATCCACACTCACAGACACGCACGATACTTTCCCCTGAACACTTCGACAATTTGTGCCCGCTCAGAGAGGCATTTTGGGGGAGACGAGTAACACAGAAACTTATTATTCTACGGTTCAGCAATATCTGCTTCGGCGTACTAAACACACATGTGTAGCCGTGCATGCGGCCAGACAACCTCAACATCATCTCCAGATGCGCAAATCTCTCTCTCTGTTTACGTTGCAAGTACAAGTTTGTATAAACACGTCTTCTCCTGCGCGGGCACGGTTTTTTCGGTCACCCCCGGACACCCGGAGTATTTTGTGCAGTGCGTTCTCAGAGATGAATCAGTTTTCTGTGCCGTTGGGGAGAACCCAGAGAAGAGAAGCAGACGCGTATTTGACGTTATCACCCCTAACACGACGCATTTGCTGTCATCTTCCACATCTGTCGTTGAACCGTTGGCACCGCTGGCCCCGACTCCCTGCACTTTCGCGTGGTTATTCCACTCCCCGTGCCCATCCGTTTTCGTTTCTTGTTTCTGGTTTTCTCCCGTCTGTGCGGGACAAAGACGCTACTTTGCACACTCTTCTGCGGATTTCTTCTCTTCTTTAGCCCTTCTAAATGCGCCACGCACACAGACCGTCCATGCTCGAAGGCGTTTTTGACTTGTTTTCTTGCGGCAAAGCGACACGCACGGCTGCGACCAGCCCTCTCGATCTCTTCTTTTCTCCTGTGGACAGGTTTGCATATGCGTACACTCCATGCAGCATCCTGTGAGACGGCACGTCTGTGTCTCCGAAGGCCAGAGCGAGGCCGCTTGAGGAGGAGAAACGCCAACAAACAGACCTAGATATATATATCGACTTACAGATATAGTGAGAAAGAAAGTTGTGTAAGCAAGTATAGAGAGAGAGACTGGCGAAGACACCTGTAAAGAGACGCCTGCGTAGTGATGAGTGGTCAACGTGTGTGCGTCTATTATTTCTCTTCCTGTTCTTCACCCTATTATAGACCTTGATGCATGTACACACACTTGTATATATATACGTATATGCATTTAAATCCCGTGACATATACATGCGTGTGTAGACGGAGAGAGAGGGAGGGAGAGAAAATAGAAACAAAGAGAAACAGAATGTTGCCGGGGTGTCTGGAACTGTTTTTTCAGGCGTTAAGCAGAAGCCTCTCTCCTTCTGCATGCAGAGAGGAGAAGGAGGGAGGGAGGAGGGGAAAAAGGAGAAACAGAATGTTGCTGCTGTCTCTGCAGTTCCCTTTTGCCTAATTAAGGGAGAAGCTTCTCCCCTTCCAAGTGGGATTGATGTGTCGCACTTCTTCCGCTGCGTTGTGGCTGCCCGTCACGGTGGCATCTCCGCGCTGCATCTCTTTTCTGCGTTCTCCTTCCGAGTTCTACCAGACTTCTGCTTTCCTCATTTCTCGCGCGAGAAGTCGAATAGTCCTCGCAGCGCTCTACACTGGAACAGAAGAAAAAGAAAGGCACTTGTTACATTTGCTGCGATCCCGTCTCTACACTTCTCCGTCCCCTTCTCCCTCAGCTCACTCGCTTCCTGCTCTCGGTGACTCTTCTTCTCTTCCTTCTTCTTCTTCTTTTCCCTCTCCGTCCCCTTCTTCTTATTCTTCCTCCTTTACGTCCTCCTCCTCCTCGACTTGCTGTTCTTCTCTTCCTTCTTCTTCTTCTTCGTTTTCTTCTCCTCTGTGTTCTTTCGCTTCTCTTCCTTCCTCGTCTGTCTCTGCTTTCTCGGGCGCTGAGGCAAGTCTCGCAGCAAACGGGCAGAAGAGAGGGAGGACCGCAGCAAATATCCTAACAAAAGGGGAGGAACTCGGAGAAGAAGGAAAAGAAGGGCGAACAGGAAGAGTAGAAAAGGGAGAAGAGAGAAGAAAAAGCAGCCGCGGTCTCACAGTAGATATTCTTCTCGACTACAACCGCGGGACTCGCAGAAATGCGAAGGGAGAATCGTCTGCTTCTCTGCTTGCGTCGCTTCTTCTCTGCTCGGAGGACTTTTCTGTTCTTCCCCGCATGAACTCCGACGCTCCTGAGCACTCAACGATACTTGACCAACAAGCTGCTGCTGCTTCTTCTTCTTTTTCTTCCTTTTCCCCCCCTTCTCGTTGTTCTTCTCCCTCCCCTGGGTTCTCTTCTTTTCCGTCTGCTCCTTTTGATGTGACTGCCGCTTCTTGCCCTTCTCCTGTCGTGCGGGTGAGTTTTTTCCTTCATCCCTACACCGCCTCGTCTGTTCTGACGAGACTGCTGCCTCCCCGAGTAAATGAGATACTAGGCGTGCAGCACATGAAGTTTCTTGTTGCCGACGATACGGTCCTTTTAACTGGCGCAAATTTCAGCGAAGAGTACTTTGCAAGTCGCGTCGATCGCTACGTCGTTATCAACGACGGACGCGTTGCCGCTGCTCTCCACGCCCTTGCGGGTGCCGTGCAGGACTGCAGCTACGACCTCGTGAAGAGAGGCAAAAGTCGAGAAGAACGGGAGAGCCCGAGGCAGCAGCTGGCGACCCGGAGAAATAACAGCAGAGGAAAAAGAGAGCGAGAAGGAAAGACAGCAGAACAGGGAAGAGAAGGAGCCGCAGTCGCACAAAGAGAGAGAGAGCGGGGGAAAGTGGAGACGACGACAGCAGCAAAGGGCAAAGGAGCCGCAGACGCAGGAGTAGGGAAGAAGAACGAAAAAGAGACAGAAGAAGCAGCAACGGGAGGGTCAACAGCAGAAGAAGCAGCAGCAGCACGAGGGAAGAGAAGAGCAAGGGGAGAAGGAGGGGAGACAAGAGAAGAAGAGGACAGCGCGGAGACAACAGCAGCAGCAACTTCAGCAGAAACCACAGCAGCAGGAGCAGCAGCGCAATGGCGGGGAGAGGGAGCAAGACGAGACTTGCCAGGCATAGCAGTAGGAGCAACGGCAGCAGCGAACGAAGAACGAGAAGAAGGAGGAGGAGAGGCAGTAGTAGCAGCAGCAGCGAAGGAGAGAGAAGTCGACAGAGAGAAGGAAGAAGAGAGAGAGCGTGTGGAGTGTACGTACACCGGAGCAAAATGGAACGCGACAAGGCCAGGCCGTATGGTGGAGTGTCAGGAAAAAGAAGGTGACGGAAAGGAAGAAGAGGAGGGGGAAGGAAGGTGGATAACAGAGATGGCAAAGAAAAACAGAAAGAAGGGAGGTGGACAGCGGCAGTGGGACGAGGAGATGAAGGAGACGGCAGAGGAAGACGAAGGGGAATATGCTCTGTTGTGGGGCGGCACTTGCAGGGGCATCCCCAGCCCAAAAGAAAATGCGTTCCTCTTTCGAAGGCACTTTGCTGCATTACTCCGCGCGACGCTTCATCGGCTACAGGCAGATGCCCTTCACGATGGTAAGGAAAACACGAATAAAAAGGAGAAAAAGAGAGAAATGACAAGGACGTATGAGAAGAGAAGAAGGAGAATAGGGGCAGGAAAGAACAAGGGAGAATTCCTGGTAGTCTTGCCTGCAGACAAACAAGTTTGAGCGGACCATCTCTCTGCCGCAGAAGAACATTTCAAGGAAGGCCCACCAAGTGATCAATAGGCTGATGCTGCTGTCGATAACGCTGCTCTCGCACTGGATACTGCTGCTGTTGCTGCTGCTGCTGCGGCTGCTCCTGTTGCTGTTGCTGCTGCTCCTGTTGGTGTTGCTGCTGCTGCTGTGGGTGATGCTGCTGCTGTGCGTGATGCTGCTGCTGCTGTGGGTGATACTGCTGCTGCTGTGCGTGATGCTGCTGCTGCTGTGCGTGATGCTGCTGCTGCTGTGCGTGATACTGCTGCTGCTGTGGGTGATGCTGCTGCTGTACGTGATGCTGCTGCTGCTGATGTAGAGCACCGCCCTGCTTCTCCTGGCGCTGTTTCTGTCGCTGGTGCAGCAGCAGCAGCGGGAGCAGCAGACGGAGACGTCGGGCGAGAAGAGACAGCGGTAGTCACAGCAGCAGCAATAGAATCAGCAGCAGCCGAAGCAGCGGCAGACGCAGCCACAGGCGGCGGTGCTGGCGCTGCAAGCACCTGCAAAATATATCTCGCGGTCGAAGCGGGATTCGCCACCCCGGCGGTACACGACGTATCTGCTCTCACGGATGCGATTTTTTCGTCATTTCTTCGGAAACGTGTGCAGCAGCAGGAGCTGCAGCAGCAGGAGGAGAAGGACAAGCAGAAGCAGGAGCACGAGCAGCAGCAGCAGCAGGAAAAGGAGCAGCTGCAGCAGCAGGAGCAGCAGCAGGAGGCACCGAACGAAGGGGACGCAGCAAGAAAGAGAGAAGGTGAGGAGAGACTACAGGGGGGGAGAAGAAGAGGCGGAAGGAAGGAAAAAAGAGGAAGAGAAGAAGAAGGAGAAGGCGACGCAGTAAGAGAAGTTGGAATAGAAGAACAGAAGACTACGGAATCGAAAGAGATCAACGAAGGAAGAAAGCGCAGGAAGGCAGCAGAAGAGGGAAAGGAAAGAGACGGAGAAGGGGATAACGGAAGGCAACTGAACAAAGAGGAAGACAAGACAGAAGAGAGGAGAAAAACAGGAAGGAAAGTGGAAGAGGAAGAAGAAGAAGAAGAAGAGCGGAGAGACAGGCGTGGAAGTGAAGACGAAGCGCAGGAAAGTGGGGCTCGTTTCCTTGAGAGCAGGAGCAGCAGCAGCAGGAATGATAACAGAAGGAAGAGAAGAAGCAGCAACAGCAACGGCGTTAGCGATGACAAGGAGGAAGAAGATTGCTTGTTCAGTTCCGCTTCTTGCCGGCGACGCACGCAGAAGCAGCAGTGGAGCGTGGTTGTATCTTCTCCCTATTTGTGTATGCCCAGGCGAGTGCTGCGTATGTTGGTCGCCCGCGTCAGGAACAGCAGCAGGCAGCAAACACACGCCTCCCACTTCCGAGCCCCTGCCGCAGGACGAGCAGCAGCATCAGAAGCGGTAGCAGCAGCAGTAGCGGAAGCAGGAAAGGCAGCAACAGAAGCAGCGGGAAGAGCAGCGGCAGAAGCAAGAGGAGCCGGAGGGTCAGCGGAAGCATCGGAAGCAGCAGCAGCAGCAGGAAGGGCGGGAGTAGCAGAGGACGACGAAGGAGGAGCAGAAGCAGCAGCAGGAACGGGAGGACGGGAAAAAGAAGTTGCCCGAAGAGACGTTTTTGTCGCGGCGCTCAGGAGAAGTGGACTTGCTGTGATTACTGCTTCCCCTGCAGCAAATAGTTTTTTCAGATCTAAAGGACTTTCTTCTTTTATTCCTCAGGCGTATGCCTTTGCTGCATGTGAAATGTTGCAGCACCTTCAGGCAGCTAACACTTCTTCTTCTCTTTCTTTATCTTCTTCTGCTTCTTCCTCTACTGTCGCTTCTTCTTCGTCTTCTTTTCTTTCTTTCCCTTTCTTTTTTCCCACGGTTTCTTCAGTCTGGCGGCGATATTTGTGGGGGAAGTGGCTGCAGCTCTGCTGTTCTTCCTTGGGGAGACATACGCTCAACGATCTTGTCTCGGCAGCTTCTTCGTGCACACGCGATGCTGCTGCCGCTGTTTCTTTGCCTCGTGCTGCTGCTGTTGCGGCTGGGGATCTGTCGTCTCCTGCTGCGGTGCCTCACGTTGGTGCTGGTCCTGCTGTGTCGCCTGCGGCTGCTGCCAGTGCTGCTGCTGCCGCTCCAACAGCAGCCTCTGGTGCTGCTCCTGTGACCGCTGCTGTTGCTGCTGGGGGTATTGCTGCTGCCTCTGCTGCTGCCCCGGGGACTCGGGCTGCTGCTGCACGTCTTCCTGCTTCAGACGCTGCAGCCGAAGAGAAGAAGGAGGAGGAGGAGAAATCAGCAGCAGGAGAGCGAAGCGAAACAGCAGCAGGGGGCGCAGAAGCAGCTTGTGTGAAAGAAGCAGCAGGAACGAAGTTAGAGGCACCGGAGAAAGTAGCAGCGGCAGCCAGTGGAGCTGTGCCAGCAGCAGGAGCAACAGGAGATAGAGGAACAGAGAGAGCGGCAGAAGCGAAGAAAGCCTGGGCAGCTGAGACAGAAAAAGAGGAAGGGAAAACAACAGCAGCAACAGAGAGACAGGCAGACGCAGATTTGCCTGACGATCCTCTGCTGTTCGAATTTTTCCGGGAGAAGTGGACCTTTCATGCAAAAGGCATCTGGGTATATCCGTGTGCTGCCGCTGCGGAGGGGGCGATGAAAGGGAAAAAGAAAGAAGAGGAGGAAGGAGAAAACCGGCAGCAAGTGGCAGAACGGACGAGCACCAGAGAAGCGGGTGCCACAGGAGAACACTTATCAGCTGCAACAACAGATGTGAAAGAAAACGACCAACAAAAAAGAGGAGAACAAGAGGAAGAAGAGAAAGGACAGTGTGGCCGGTGGTCAGTATCGACAGCTCTGGGGGATGAGTCGACGCTGGCGCTTCACAAGCAGCAACAGCAGCTCCAACAGCAGCAGCAGCACCAGGGACAGCTACGCGGCCAGAAGAAGCAGAAGCAGCAGCAGTGTGGCCACAGGAGGCAGCAGAAGCAACGTGGTCACCAGACAAAGCACCAGGAGCAGCAAGGTGTAGAGCAGCATGTGGAGCAGGAAGAAGAAGCGCGGCAGGGCGGGCAGCAAGGGCAGGAGAGGAGGGAGAAGGTCACGCTGGCAGCCCCGAAGGGAAGAGAGAAGGAGGAAATGCCGGTGCTGACAGTCGTCGGCAGCTCGAACTTCACTTGTCGCTCAGAAGAAAGAGACTTAGAACTGGGAGCTGTTCTCATAACAAGTGACCTGCTGTTACGCAGGCAGATGCAGCAGGAAGTAGAAGAAATCACCATGTGGGCGGTACCTCTGCAGAAGAAAACGGCGCGGGAGCGATTCGGCTGGCTCACCTCGGGGATTCTCCGAGCCAGTCACTTCGTCAAGTCTCTACTTTGATCTCGTGGAAAGTGCCGACTTCCTTCTTCTGTGTGAATAGGCAAACCTGGCTATATAAACGTAAATACATGCAAGCTGCAACCAAGCAAACATTTCCACTTTCTTCCCTTTCTCTCCTTCAACCGACGCGTGTGCCAGTATATATACGTATGAAAATGTATTGACGGGGACATGTACATGTATTACCTGTCTCTCTATATGTGGACAAAATAGTTATATACAGCTCTACATTTATTGAAGTGTAGACAACTATATACATGCCTGTATCTATTACGTATTTCTCCGAAATACATATGTGCATACCTATGCAGGTATGCATGTATGTAATTCGATACATGTATTCACGTATGTATGTCTATGTACACGTACACATATACATATATATATATATATATATATATTATGTTATACAGGTGTAAATATATGTGGCCATACGCAAGTGTATATGTGTGTATGCCTTACGTATGTCTGTATGCATACATACATGTATGTATATTTATCAAGTGCAGGCTTCTAAGTGGACACAGGTGTAGGCGTGTGGACGTGTTTATATATACATACATATAATATATACTATTACATATGTGTATTCTTATGCAAGTCCCACATAAGCGTAAGGCCAGACAGCTTGATGTGTTGCTGGCGCGGAGGGGTGTGGACTGCTACCTATTTCTCTCTGTCTTTCCGTCTCTATGTTTCCCCTTCTCATGTGTGTGTGTGTGTGTCTCAGTCTCTCTACAGAGATAATACATACTGAGATAAACATTTGCATATTCTTAAACTGGCGTGTGTATTTATTTACGTCGTCGAGCTCTTCGCGCATCCACACATTTGCACTTTTTTTTTTCTCTTCTTTCCTGCGTAAGACGTCCCGTCCTCGGGCGGAGGAGATGGCGGAGGGGGGTGGTCGAAGAGTGCACTTCTAGTGCGTCTCTAGGTGAAGCCGTCGAAGGAATCCCCCACACCAACCACACGGACATTTCCCTCCTTTTCTCTCCCCATCTCCCTCGTTTTTACATCAACCAAATGAACATTTTCTTCCATTTCTCTCCCGTTCGCTCTCTTCATCTCCCTCTGTTTCCTGCTGTCTTTCTCCCTTCTTTGTCCACGCACTTGTAAGACATGTACGTGCCAGTCCGCCGTACAACATGTACGTCTTCGCCCGGTAAAGTACGACCACAGTTGCACTGACGCAAAAGCCCACGAGCGCCTAGCTACCTCTCTCTCCGTACCAATATCTCTGTTCAAATGCGTAAATCCGCAGAGTATCTAAATTCGCGTGTATGTGCATATATATATGTATATTGATGTTCTTAGTGCCATCATGCGGGAAGACGGACTTCCCTTCTCTCGCTCTCTTCATATATATGCATAAATGGATAGTATATGTATAGATCTGCGGAGGGCACTGCTCTCTTTATATCGGCAGATACAGGTACACATACGTCTGTGGACACACATACGTGTACAAGCATATATATGTGTGTATACTGGTGTACCTGCTGCGACGTTAAGATGTTCTTTCTTCTTCGTATGTTTTTCTGACTCTATCTCTGTATATGTACACTTGTTCATGTACAGGCCTTCTCTGCATATTTGTCGACAGATTTGGAGAGAGACAGAGAGACAAATGCAGACGGACACATATATTCGAAAGGGCGCAGGGAAGGGGGCGACGAACACCGCTCCGACAGAACATCTTTTAGGACGTCTACTACTTGCGCGTTGTCGCTTACCAATGTCGTCCTCTCTCTCATCTATGCATCTATCTTAAAAATACATATATGTATATATATATATATGTAGTTGATTGAATACATGTATAGGTAGATATGTATTTTTACCTATATGTATATATATATATATATACACGAGTACAGATATAGATGTCGCTACGAGGAAATGGACATGCAGTTGTACGCAGGAGTAGGTTGCTACATTTATACAAGTGGCTCTGCTATATCTGCGCAGACGCGTATTGATGTATAGACATGTTTCCACCTCCACATGCATGTATCTGTATGGTCACTGTGTAGGCGTCCACAGGATTGAATCTCCCTCATTCTCTCGACCGTATAAAGCAGCGGGAACCCGGCTCAGCAGGCTACTACGAAATACGTCTCAGCAGTAAAAGAGATAAAAATTGTTTTTGCGTGTATGTGTATATGTGAGCACCCCCCTCTGAGAGGCGCACGCGCGCTCCAGGGACAACTCCGCAGGTGTGTCTGGGCAAGTTGTTGTTTTCCTCTTTTTCGCTCTGCCTAAACGCACGCGCATGTGTATGTGTGTGTGTATGTGTGAATAAATGCTCAAGCGTAGAGAGGGACGGCTGAAAAGGTGCAGTTGTCTTTTTCTGTCTCTCTTAAAACGAAGAGAGCGCTCTTCCGAAAAGGGCAGCGACGATTCACGCCAGCAATTGTGACTGGCTCTGCTGCGGCATTAACTTCTCCCGTCCACTGGCTGGTCCCCATTTTTCCCTCTTCCGTGTATTTTCCTGTATGTACACACATACGTATATAACGTCCGCGCGCAGAGATGCCTCTTTCTCTACTCAGACGTACGCACGCACACAGAGAGGCAGGTATTCCGGTAGAGCACCCGCTTGCAAGTTTGCCCCACCAGAGATTCGTACACGAGTGTAGTCGTCTCTATGCATGATAGATTCACACGGAAGAAAGTCTGTGCATCAGCCTCCTTCCCCTCCAAGCCCTCCCCGTCAGGTACGCAGTTGCGTAGGTAAATGTACGTACGTGTACTTACATATGTTCTCCACACACGTATCTCTCTGCGTCCATATTTTGAAGGCTGGGCATACATCAGCCGAGCAGTGTCGTTCTCCCTGCACGTCTGTTCACCCGGATGTAAGCCTGTGCACGCAGGTATATAAACAGTTGGAAATGACGCAGAGAGGCAGCTGCGCAAAAGCGATGCCAGTTGTAGTCCAGTGGGAGGGGCTGTCGGGACTGAGGACACGATAATATCACGTAATACGCTCACGTCGCAGTTAACCCACAAAGGCTTTTTTTTAACGTATATATATGGATCTACATATCTGCAAACATCGACGTGAGAGCCTAAATCTACTAACATGTAAGAATATATTTGTGTGTGTCATTGTATGTGCACACAGAATGATTTCTCCCTATATGTGTGCTGGTGCACATTGTCGAAATATTATGGACAAAGAAATTTCCGCGCGTGGAAACCCGTATTATGCAGGCACTCAAGCAATAGGCACGTACAGAAAGTCGAAGCGGCACCTGCTTAGTACCCCATTACTACATACACAGCTGCTCACCAGGCAGGAAAACGAGGTGAGGAGCACGGCTCACGTGTGCAGAAGTGCCTCTGCACGTACACATATACGTATGCCTAGTTGATGCATGGACTACATATATATCATGTTTCATTGTAAAGACGTAGAGAGGATAAATTCCTTTACACATCCACATAGATGATAAAACCTACATGCATACACAGGGCCCATGTATTACCACCGTCGCCACCAGCGACCAGATATTCTGACTGATCACGAACATAGGATTGACGTTCGTTTTCCTCGTATACAGAGACGGACAGACGGACAGATGTAGCAGGCGGGGATGCTTGCGTGCTCAGTTACTTTTCCATATTTAGCGATAGAAACAGACAGACAGATACACAGCTTGTGGATGAAGGGGTTCTCCTGTAGCAGTAACACTGAGAGGCGCTGCTGCATACAAGGACGAGGCTTACAGACGCAGCAAGTGCTGCCTACGTGTAGGTGCACATTGACGGAGGTTTTCTGTCATAGCGAAAAGTATACAATCTTGACGCTCGTCAGTAAAGTCCGGAAGCGTGGGATATCCATTATCCGTGGATATATGACATAGGTGTGTATAAACATTGGGAAATACACATATATATGGATGCAGGTGTGCGTTGTGGGGGGGCTCACGTGATTTGACCCGCTATCCGCAAAAAGAAGAGTACCTCGAGAGATAGCGTCGACTGCGTGTATGATGCCGTGTATCCGCTTGCATTATTTGAAGCACCCACAAAAAGAGGAATAACTTAAGAGATGGGGTCGGCTGGGTGTATGCCGTGCACCAGCTTGCGTGAGTTGAAGAACCACCACGCTCACCTGAGACACAGGTATAATTCATCGCGTGTGTGCATGACCTAGACCGACCTGCTACCGTTGCATACTCTTAACAGTCTAATAAGTCAAATCAGCACGGAGAGACAAACTCGTCAAACATGAGGGTGGTCCCCTTGTCCACCTGTGGAATTTTAGCTAGTTGTACTTTGAACACGTAGATACGCATATCTGTGTGTGTAGACAAACTCCTAAAGGAAGTGAAATGAGTACAGCTACAAAAGTGTAAAATTTACTGTACGCTGGCACATGTTTAACGGCGTCCTTCGCATCTCATCTCACCACTACCTCCTTTTTGGAAGCAATATACGCATATTAGGAATAGATGCATAGGTACGTGCCCAGAGAGGGAAATATAGTATATGCACGGCAAACCACAGCAAATCTGTTGTGTTTGTGTGGCTGTGGTGCTCCCCGCGCAACAGTTTGGAAGCACATGCAAACCTGTGGGAGTACGCGTATACAGGCAAAGCTTCATTTCTCTTTAACTGCTGCAGAACTACTTTCACCGTAATTCTTATTTCGCGTAGTCCAAGTAGCTGAAAGCTTTGCAGGAACTCGTCCTTCTCCGTCACGTACGTGCATTCGTAGATACATCAATTCCGATGTAGAGCGACAGTCGTATTACCATAAACGACCCTGACGGAAACTCCATCGACAGTTGTTTTCACCTTTACAAAACTGCACATAGTCGTATTTGTTTATCAACGCTTACTGCATTCCGAGGTGTTACTCGCATGGATCGCTCATACTTTCTTTGCATATTAATCTTTGCCAGGCCAGTTGTGGAGTAGCAGCTCCTCCACACGAATAAGATCCAGCTCTTGTACGGCGGCGTACAAGAGAAGCTGGAACTAGAGAGCAGCGTCACTTCATTGCAATTGTGTACGTGCATACATCCATAGGTGTGATATGTAAACAGCTGTACGTAACCTGACAAATAAGAGAAGGTGGAAGTAGAGAGCTGCTTTCCTGCACGACTCGTGTGTGGGTGCATACGTACATGGGCGTAGTATATAAACAAATGCGTATCGAGGTAATGTAGATATTTCTAAGAAGAAACGCACGCGTATGCGTATGCTGTGCTGCGTGTGTATGCTACACGCATACGTGATATGTCTGTAGCGCTTGGTGGATTTTTTCGTGAGCCCTTGAGACGTGGATTGACGACGAACATACGGAGAGCAAACTCTAGCCATGATGAGTACTGATTTAACCGCGGCCGCAGGGGCCGGCAGTGATCATATCGGTCAATGTGAACAAGTGGACAAAGCCAGGCCGTTGTAGGCGTGTTTTGTAACACTGTTGAGACGGTACACACATATACATCGACAGATTTGTGTATATATTTGTGTAGGTGCATAGAGAGTTGTTAAGTGTGTATTCTTGAAGTAAAAAATTAGTACTCCTTCCATGTTGGCATAGGGACCGCGCCTGCGGGTGCGAGCGTGACGCCGCATGCGAAAGAGAGTGCGTCTTCATTCTGTTCGTCTTCCAGTCGTTTCTTCGTCAGTCAGAACTTTCCTTTTTCTCCTCTTGTTCCTCGCTTGAATTCCAGGATTTCACGGGCCCCTCTGCGAGGCGACAAGGCCGTTTTGCTTCTGCTCCGCACGTGTAGCAGCAGAGTGAAACGATGGGCGGCGGAGGGAGCGGCGGCGCCTTGAATAAACTCTTCCCGGGCTACAAAGATAAAATATGGATGAAAGTCCCAGTAAAGGTATACACTTTTCTCGACTATGTGTCGAAGATGCGACGCAACACGTAGTTGTCAAGTCGGATGTAGGGAAAACCGAAGTCGACAGGACCGGCGAAGGCGTTCCTTCCTTCTACAGCTAACAAACTGCAGTGCAGTGCGATGTTCTCGAATCAGCCTCTGCGGTTTTTTCGGTTTCCGCCTCGAAATCTACGCAGCTCCACAGAGAGAAAGCTACCGTTTACGGCGATTTTCTCTGTCTCTCTGCTACAGTCGTCTGCACGGGGACTAGCCCTCTTCTCGTGCAGCGCAGAGTGCATACCTTTCGTGGATTGTTAGCTTACACCTATTTACTTCTTGCTTCTGCAGAGTTTCGCTTGTCCTCAAATGGGTTCACCTTATAGTACCTCCCTCTGGTTTCACCTGGCGTCTCGAGTTTTTGTGCGAATTAGGCTGCCTCTGACATTACCCTGCTACTGGATAAACTTCTCGTCGAACGGCCCGTCCTACTCACACACATAATGTGCTTTCTCTTCGTGAAAGTCAACGTAGTGTCTCTGTTCCTTTTAAAAGTGTAGAACGTCACTGATGGTACCGGAAGTCCTGTACCAGCCCGAGCTGCTGAGACACGCGAAGAGACACATGTGTAGAGTCACTTGTACCAAGTAACCGTGAATAGACGGATTTCCCTGGCCTGTCGCAGAATTTTTCTTTTTCCCATTCCTCTCCTGCGTGAGAAACGGGGGGGAATGGTTGTTGCCCTGCACTTTTCGAATGGTTTCTTCGGCTGTCTCGCGAAATAAAAAACGCCTTCGCAGAAGTAATGTGCCTGCGTTTCCTCTTTCGTGTGTAGAGGGGCAGTTCCACTCTTAGTTCTTGCGTAGCGACAGCCCAACCATCTGAAGAGGGCTCTCTGCTTAAAAACCACCATAGCGTCACTTGTAGAGCGGAAAAGGAAACGGTGTGACGGGGATATCTACACTTTTTTCACTAGCAATATCAACAAGATACACGACGCGTGGTGGCGCCCCTTTTTGCAGTGTAGGCACTAGGTGCCACGTGAGAAGAGAAAACAGCTGCGACACTTACCAGATAGCCGTTGTTCACGTGCGGAACAAAGGACTGGGCTTTTCTTTTTCCGGCGTTGACTCTTCATACAACAAAACATAAGGCCCACACGTGTGTCTAGAATTTCACCTGTTTATACGGGAGCAGGAGTAAGAGGGAGACTGTTGCAAGAAGTGGGGCGACAGCGACGTTAAGGCAGGTGTTTTTCAGTTGAAAAAGCAGAGAAGAGGAGTGTGTCGCTTCCGCGTCACTTTTTCGTCTTGGTCTTCTTTTCTTCTACTTTTCTTCTGTGTGCCGCGGTGTCCTTTTCCTCTCATCGTCAAAGGACACTCTCTTTCATATGTGTCTTCGCTCCTTTTCCCTTTCCTCACCTCTCCACCTTTTTTCACTTCTTCCGCTTCGTTTTTACGTCCCCAGCTTCTCGGACGTTGGTGGAATGTGTGGTCCTCTTCTTCTTCTTCTTCTTCTGCTTTTCCTCCGTCTTCCTCTCTTTTCCTTCTCGTTTCCCCGCCCTTTTTCCCCTCTCCTCGGAAGTCACTCCTCCTCCTCCTCTCCTCTGCCTTTTCTCTCGCGAGCACCCGGGCCTGTCGCGTTGTTCAAGGGGCAGTAAAGTGTCCTCCTTAAATATGCACAGGAACTCGTATAGGAGTGTTTCTCCTTTTTCTTCGCTCTCTTTCGCTGCCTTTCTGTCTCAACAATAGAAGTCCCAATTTTTGAAGTGCGAGTGATCAACATGGGCTCTTCTCTGCATATATATATATATATGTACATGTACGTGTGCACGTATTTCTTCTTCTTTTCTTTCGTCCGCTGTCTTCCTCTCCATGTGTTTATTCTCAAATTTTTGCCCAGACGCCTCGTTTCCTCCGTGAAATTTCGTCAGTTCCAACATCTCTCTCTTTCTTTGCCTGTAAATCTTGCGTTTCAGCGGGGGGTCACTATCACGCAGTGTGCACCAGTGATGTTCCTTTTCTTCTTGACTCAGAAGACTCCCTCTACTCTATCATTCTCCGTACATATCTGTATCCATATGTGTATATATAAATGTATGCGTACCTCTCCGTGTATGGTGTGTGGCAACGTGCAAACGTATACACATATATGCATATATATATATGTATATATGTGTGTATGCGTATGTCTTCCTCTGTAGTATACGACACTGTAGAGAGATGCCAGTTTCTCTCTGTAGCTTCTGCACCTTCTTTTTCGCCCTCTTTCTTGCCCATACACGTGCGTACGTAAAAGATACACATCTGCATATAGACATCTGTATACATATGTGTATATATATATATATATGTGTATGTCGCTTCTGCATCTTCGTTTTCCCCCTCCCGCCCGTTCATGTACATACGTAAAATATACACATCTGCATATAGACACGTATATATATATATAGGCGCATGTGTATGTGTATCTCTTTATCTGTTGTATACGGTAGACAGGTGCCCGTGCCTCCCTGTGGCGCCTGTATATTCCTGTTCTCTCCCTTTTTTTTACTTTAAAAGCTGATCTCTGCAACTCTCCGGACGTAGAGAAGCCGTCCTTCCTCACCCACTGCCATCTCTTTATTAGAAAAGAAAGTCCTCTGTATGTATGGGTGCACACACACAACGCTATATAAATAGTCTTCCCATGTTTTCCTCGAAGAAGTGTGCCTTTTCTACTCGACAGCAGGAAAGTATGGACTTCTGCGCGCCAGCAGTGCGATCCCCCGAGTTTTTCTTCAGAACCACCAAGAAGCACAAGAGATAAAAAGATAAATATAAACACACTCGTACATCTGCCACAAGTGCAGTGAACCCCAATCCCGTGTATACAGACATATATATATATATATATGTAGAGAGAGAAAGAAACGAGTGACCTAACATACACGTTATTGACATATATATATATATATATACGTAAGGAAGCCAAACCGTACGTCTATATAGATACACATGCATATCGTGTATATATATACATGTATGTACAAAGAGAGAGAGAGGATTGTGGTAACCCGTGCATTATTAACAGATACATATATATATATATACACGTATGTATGCATATGTACATATATATATATATATATAACCCCGTCGTGTGTGTATTTATGTGTGTACATGTATGTAGACAGAGAGAGAGAGAGGGACAAGACGGATGTAACACGTGCGTTACTGACACATACATGTATACATCTGTGGAACTCCCGCATACTGCGTGTGTTTTTAAAGAGAGAGAGACGAATGAGGTAACACATACATTATTGCCATATACGTACGTATATTTATATATATATATATATGCGTATATGTGTTTATATGTATATATATGTGTATGGGTATGTAGAAAATTCTCCGCTATACATAGGAGTCATGGCGTGATCGACACAAGTGCATACACACGACGTATGAACGTAAAAAGATATTATACACATTTGCGTATACTACACATAATGTCTAGATACAGACATTTATGTACGTACGTGTCCATATATTCACATATATATGTATATATATTACATATATATATTAAGAGATATTACGTATATCTTTACATATATATGCAATATATATACATATATATATGTATTTTACACATATATGTAAAGATATGCACTTGACGTCTACCTTTCAATATATATATATATACAGAGAGAGAGAGAGTGTTGTTCTACTGTATGTATGCGTATATATATATGTGTACGCATATCGTATGTAGTTAGGTAGGTGTCTAGAAATCTGGATATTTACGTTGATGTTGCGTGAGTGGACGAGTGGTCCGCCGCACACGTCCTGTTCACAGCATAAGGAAATTTTCCTTCGACATTTTCTCTGCATTTCTTCCACACACTCTTTTTTTACAGATGCATGCAGGGATACTACAAGGAAGATTGCTGTCTCATGCCGTGTCTCTCTCTCTTCCCTTCTGTGTGTTTGTATATGTACGTATATCGAGATATAAATACGTATATGTCTTATACGATATACACACATATAAAGATATACATCTATATATCGTTCCGCCAAAGAATGCGAATTTCCCGTCTCTCTCTCTGTTTAGTATATATATATATGTATATGTGTGGATATAATTTTACGTACAGTCCTACATACGTGGAAATCTCTCTGTCTCTATGTGTTTGTGTGCTGGTACGGACGTTTCTCTCTCTTTTTCTCCTTTTGTGTTTCCCACACTTTTTCTTGTTGTCGCCATTGATTGTTGCGGACTTTCTCTTTTCTTTCACGTTGTTTCTCGGTTTCCCTCTCTCCGTTGGTTTTCGTACGTTCTTTTCTGCGCCCTTGCTGTCTATGCCAGTTTTTCTCTTCGATTCTCTCCCTTCCTCGCATTTCTCGTCTTTGGGGCCATTCTGCTGTCCCTTCTTTGAAGACTTGTTCTGCAGCCACCACGTTTCACTTCTCTCCGGCGTTCTTTTCCCCGTCTCTTTCTCTGTCTTCTCTCCCTCTATTTTCCTCCTCCTGGTGTTTTCTCCCCTTCGCTTCGTCATTCGCCCCGTGTCGCGCTTTTTTTCCTTCTCTTTGTGGCGGTAGTATCTGTGTCGCGTGTCTCTGCCGCGTGTCTCCTCCTCCATTTGCCTGCGTTCCTTCCATCTCTCCCGATTTCTCTTCGGCGTGTTTCTCCTTTCCCTTCCCCCCCACCCCCCCCCCACTGTTCCACGTCAATGTTTATTCATTGTCCCTCCACTCTGTCTTCCCAGCATCTTCATATCTTGCTCTATACTCCCTCTGTGTCTGTGTGTCTGTCTGTTTCGGTCTCTTCATGTTTGTCTGTCTCTGGTCCTTTGCTTCCTACCCTCCTGTCGCACGTCTTTCGCCTCTCCCCGCTGTCTGTCCTTCTGGCTTCTTCTCCCTGTCCAACGTTTTTTCCTCTTTCCTCCGACCGTAGCTGCTGAACGTAGTGTGTTCTCTTTTCTTTTGTCGCTGTTTGTCTGCAGTGGCAGCAGCGGCTGATCGAGCGGTGGAACCGGCGCTACGAGAAGGAGGTGTACGTCCAGTGCGTCGTGCTGACTCGGCGCTACCGCCACTTCCAGCAGCTTACTGTGAACAAGTTGAAACCGAGCGGAGCTTTTCCCGTTCCAGCTGTCGACTACAAACGTCAGCAGAGCAGAGGCACCCTGGTGGAAGGACTCGACTTTTACTCTCCTTCCGAAAAGGAAGCGGGACGCCTCGCCAATCACTTCCAGCCTTACGACGAGCACGAAAAAGAAGAGAGGAAGCAGTACAGATATCAGAGGTGCGCTCGACCAGAAAGAGAAGAAGAAAAAAAAAGGTTTGCAGTCTCTCTCTTGAGCGATGCCCACAAAAAAAATGGACGTTCTCTTCGATCAGCCGGAACTCGGAGTGCTGAACATTTCTCTTGTGCCGAAGTGTGGCCACCAATAGACTGTGAAAAACCACCTGCACCTTTATCAGGGAGCGAGAAGTTCTGCAGAGAATGCAGTGTACCTACACCCGGAGGGGTCAGTGATCGAGTGTACAGACACCCGGAGGGGGAGTGACCCCCGGCATCCTCGTTTCTCGATACGTTTTTCGGCCGTGTACACACACCCGGATACGTTGTGTCCCTGTGCTTGTTATTCGCGACACGTCACTCCGGTGTACAGACACTCGGCGGAAGTGTTAACGGTGCTCGTTGCTCGCAGGATGCCATACGTGGGGAAGAACTTTACTGGACTTTGAAGAAAGTCTCATGTGCATCCCGTTGAGATTGGCGTTTTACGAATACGGAAGAGTGCGAAACTTCTCGTATTCATTTATGTGCGTATACATACATCTATTCGTATGTATATATAGAGAGAGGGAGAGAGAGAGATGAGGAGAATTTCGTAGTGAGAGGTAGAACAGCATCTGCTGAATTTACTGTTTTCTTTTTCCCCCCACAAATTTTCCTACAATTACCTACACGTACATGTGTGTGACTACATATATATATATATATAAATACATATACACATATGCGTACGAAATTCACAAATATTCATATGTTTCTCCCTATGTGTATGTAGGTAGGTAGGTATCAAATGTGAGGGATCTCTGTGTGTCTGTCGCCTTGTGGCGTTGCCTGCTGCCTGCGCCGTGCTGTCTCCGTCTGCGTTTCGTCTCTGTGCAACATCCGCGAAAGCGCAGCCACACAGAGGGAGACAGCAGCACTTTTCAACTCGACACGCACGCGGAGGCCCCAGATTCCTTACGTTCTCTACTTCCACCAACCTCTCCGTCTTTTACGTACTTTCCGGTTGGTGCGTTTTTTGTCGTAGACAGGTACCCGCGCAGGTGGCCTCCCGCATCCCCCCCGTCGCCCTCTAGTCCGTCTCTGTGCTTCGCTTGTTCCCGGGTTTGTCTCTCTGTACTCCTTTTCGCCGGCCTTTTTCCGCCTGGCTACAGCTTGTTCTTCTGTCGTGCGTGTCTCCCCGCGATGTGCTGCTGTGCATTTTGCTGCTGGTGTGTCTCAGCCTGCCGGTGTATATCGCCGTGGCGCTGGGAGCGTCGTTTGTGCACGGCTACTTCTACCAACGACGGCCGGTGGCCTGGTGTTTAGAGAAGGACCCTGCGCGGCCTCCTCACTATCCCTTCTGGTTTAAGTCGATGTTTCACTCGCACGACATTCCGTCTGTACGGAGGGGTTATGAAGTGTATCGGAAGGTGAGAGCGCGAGTGCGCGCCCAGCGTTGACTTTCTTTGCCTGTTACGCCCAGGGAACAGAAAGAACCAGGAGAGAAAGGAAAACAGGAGCAAGGGCCAGATCATCTCTGAACAGGCACACGTATGCGTATGAATCAATATATAAATACATATACGTAAATATAGGTACATCTCTACGCATACTGTGGAAAAGGAAAGAAGGACTGCATTTACACAGCCACCACTAGCAGCAGCCTGAGACATACGTCCACACTCCCACACACGAGTCGCGGAAGGATGCGCCTAGACGCGGCATTCTCCCCCACCGAAAGAGAAGTTAATAGCCACGTAGAAAAACGTCGAGAAACAAAAGAGGAAGTTGGGGGACGCCGTGCGTTGCTGTAGCTCTTGCTGCTGCGGCTCCTCAGCTGCGTCTGCGAAACCTTTTCGGTCTCGTGTGCGGCAGCTCGGGCTATGATTGCAGCTGTTCTGCTGTTGCTGTTGCTGCCTCCCCTGCTGGTGCTGCACAACGCACTGCGTCGCTGCTTCCGCTGCAAGGAGACGCTTCTGGTGCTGCCACTGCTGGCGACTTTCCCACATGCGACTGCGTCACTCATGTTGCTCTTGCCCGTTGCGCGCTGCAGGTGTGTGCGACGTGTCACTCCATGGAGCAGCTGCACTTCCGTCACCTGGTTGGGGAGGTGCTGCCGGAGAAACGTGTGAAGCAAATTGCTGCTGAGTACGACGTGACTGACGGTCCGAATGATCAGGGGGAAATGTACACGCGTCCGGGGGTGTTGGGCGATGCCTTTCCTTCTCCGTATCCCAACGAAGAAGGTAAGAAATGAGCTGCTGCTGCGACCAGGGCGCAGGAGACCCAGGAGAAGCTCTGCAGCCGCAGTGTGCAGGGGAGCAGAGGGTAGACGGCAGGACGGGACGAAGGAGGAGAGGAAGAATAAGAAGAACTGGGCGAGGGAGAATCGAATAGAGGGGACAGAAAGAAAAAGGAGAAGAAAGAGAAAACGAAGAGGAAGAAAGGAAGAAGGGACAGAGCAGCAGAGAGGCCAGGGAGGAACACGACAGGAAGAAGAAACCGCAGAGACAGAGAAGGAAGGGGAGAGACAGAAAAAGAAAAAGGAAACAGTGCAGGACAAACGGGGCTGTGCGTAGACGTAACGGGCAGCAACTCATAGAAGCGAAACGAAGAAAAGAGGCCGGTTTCTGCAACTCAAGGGGTAGCCCGGTAAAAGGGGAAAATTGGTTTGCTGCTGGTTAAGTCTTTCTTCCTTGCTCCTCGACTTCTCTCTACGTATTAGAAGAAACATAGAGATGCGGGCGGAGCCCTCTCTGTAGAGGTGTCTCCCTGCCTGTATGTATACCTGTCTGTATCTGTATCTGTCTATGTCTGTAAAGGTATCTCTCTGTCTTAGTATCCACATATATATATATTTATTTAGATATCTCTCTCTGTATATAGATGCCTGTTTATGAAATATCCATATGTATATATAGAGCGCGATATTATATAGATCTCTCTCTCCTTGTGTAGATACAGCTTCATAGATAATATCCGTGTATGTGTAGATATCTATACAGAGAGACCGATATCTACATGCTTATATACTTAGAGAGAGAGCTACATATACAGAGGTATCGGTCTGCCTGTCTATATCCATAGATCTATCTGTATATCTCTCTCTCTGTGTGTAGGTGTCTCTTTGTTTGCGTAGGTACCTCTCTACGCCCGTCTACATATCTATATACATCCATATAGATATCTGTCTGTCGGTGTAGCTATCTCTCCATTTGTATAAATATTTCTCTCTTTGTATACCTACGGATACGTTTATCGGCATTTAATGTGGAGGGACAGGTATACTTGTACCAGAAGAGGAACAGAAAATCTTCTTGTCACACAGCCGGGCTGCTTTTTGTCGCCTGGCTGGCCATCACAGGCATCTCTTTTTTTGCTGTTGCGGTTGCCTCATCTTGGCCTGTTCCGCTGTCGCTACTGCCCATCGGATTCTCAAACTGTTTCTACTGTTGTGCCTCTGTTGTGTGCAGCCCGCGCTGCTGTTGTTGCGTCTCTCTACAGCGGTGCGTCGTGCGCCACGTGTTTTTTTTAGTATTGCGACTTTTTATGTTGGACTTGTCTGCTGGGTACTCGCGTCGGAGATGCACACTGCTTTGCCCATTCTTCTGTTGCCGTCCCCGTTTGTCCGGTTCGCATGCGGGGAACCGTGTTGGCTTCCGGTGCGCTGCTGCTGCTATGAATATTCTTCCTTTGTCAGCGTGGGTCACGCATCCGTCCTCTCGATCTGTTTCTGCTGCCCTTACTAACCCTGACGAGATATTCCGTTTCTATCTTCGCGACTTTGCGAGATGCCTCACCTCTTCTGCCGCTGCGGGATGTGTCTTGTCTCTCCTTCTTGACTAGCGGCTCGTTTTGCCAACGGAGGCGCGTATCCGCCGGATCTATCGCTGATAACCGCTGCGCGACACCACGGGCCAGACTACCTGTTCGCGCTACTTACTGGCTACCGCGATCCTCCTACGGGCGTTGAACTTCGTCCAGGGTTGTACTGGAACGTGTGGTTCCCTGGGAATGCCATTGCAATGCCCCCGCCTCTGATGGACGAAATGATAGACTATGAAGACGGCACGCCGTGTAATGTTTCTCAGATGGTGAGACGACTTCTGCTACTGTTATTCAGCTGGCAGAAGCGACAGCGTTAACGTGGTAGTTGGGACCGGCAGTTTCTGAAGAAACAGCCTCTGTGGCCGTTCTGCGGGCTGCGAACCCTCGGGAGAAGAAAGAGAGAGATCTGCGGAAAGAGGGGCACAGGCATGAAGAGAGAGAGACGGGCAGGAATAAACAACAGCGCAGAGACAGAGAGGGACGCACAGAGCGACCGTGACACGTGTGAAGACAGTGACGCAGTGAGGGAGTCTTGCGAAGGAGACAGATGAGACAGGGAGTTCAGGAACCGTAAGAAAGCGATCGCCGCGCCCCCAAGGAAAGTGACCGGCACATGGTGTGCGGAAATTTCGCAAACAAGGTGGCCACTACGTATGACTCAGATGTTGCTGCCAGCCATGCTGCTGGCCACCACGATAGCAAAAACGAACAGCACTGGAGAAGCAGCAACCACGGCAGGTAGGATAACGCAGGGAGGGACGCTGAGGGGAGACGTACACCGTGTCCACACACGAGTCTAGCGCAGGTGTGTGGGTGCGTTTCTACGAAAACATATATGTGTACGACGGTCTCGGAGAACACACGCATCCATCTATATGTATATTTATATGTATGCGTATACTACGATGTCGGAGAGCACGGCTAGAGGGTGATACGGGAAGACCGGAAGGGCGGGCGCAGCATGTGTCGCTCAAAAGGAAGCAAGGACTAAATTGTACGGACGACCTGCTGGTACAGTCCCCCAGGAGTGTTACGCACTGCTGCGCGTAGCTTTCGACGGCAGTTTCGTTGGAGAACAGCAACAGAATAGGAGCGTTCGACGGCCAGGTCACGTCATCGTATTACGAAGAAATGCTCGACAAGTCGGCAGGTCCCAGACGACGCGGATGGATAGAGGGAAAGAAATCCAGAAGGGGGTTGTGTACATGGAAAAGTCAGGGGCAGACAGCTGGAGAAGTGAGCAACGGGCCAACAAGCAAGTAAATACAAACCTTCAGCGCTGCAACAGTAGGCACGGGTTCGCGACAGAGGAAATAAACAGTCTGCACAAGTCTGCCGTACGGGACGAGACGCTTTGCTTGTGCGCACTGTACGCCCAGGACAGTCGGCATTGAAAAGCAGATGTGTTGGAAAAAGCCTCTTGTTTTGTGGTCAGGGACGTACATATTCTGGCTGCTTGCGACCCACATGGCTTCGTTGTTACTGCCGTATCTCTTGCATTCTCGTAGTGCAGGTACCTGATTACGGCAAAGCGCCTCGTTTTGTATTCAGTGCTACCGTATATATCTGTATAGCTCTGTTTAAGTCTGTTGTCCACCAATATATATGTATGTATATTACTACGTATGTGCACACGCGTGTGTCTGGCCCCGCCAGTACGGGCGGTAGAATCTTTTCTCAAGAGATGCGTCTGCCGTGCAGACGCATCTGCGTAGGCCGAGTGAACGAATAGGCATACCCTTACACAGGGGGGAGCTCGGGCCCTTCGAGGATCGCGTTGAAAGCTGTGGATCTCAAAGGTGAATGACTTAACAAACTCGACGCAGTGGATTTCGTTGTCGTCAGTTGTACCTGGGGGCCGTAAAAAGCTCGACGCAGTGGTTTTCTTTGTCGATGGTTGTACGTGGTGCACTTTCTGTCACTGTGTGGTGCTTCGCAGGCAAAAGACGTAACAAATTTTTTAACTTGGGCGACAGAACCGACGGCAGACGAGCGAAAGCTCTACGGGTTGAAATGTGTGAGCGCAGCCGCAGTGGGGACAGCTCTGGTGACGCTTTGGTGGCGGTTTTACTGGTCGATGTACGCCACACGCCGCATTGATTTTGGGAAACTGAAGTATTTGTAGAACAGCCGCGTCTACAGGAGGATACTGCAGAATGTTTTGTCTACCTCCGTTGAACCCGAGAACAATGAGGCAAATTAAGAGCAACACGCTTCGTAGCGACATCTTGAGATTTGTCCGCGAAAACCTGGATCACTCAGAATGTGATATACATGGACCCCTCAACATCGCATTCACTCTTCACTCTGCTTTAACTCTTAATTCTGCTTGTTAAGGAAGCTCTACAGGACCAAAACAAAGTACTCAGTTGTATTTCTGCATGTGGCGCTTTGATGGCGCCATTTTTTGTCTTCGCTGCTCCAAACATATTGTATAAAAGAGTCTGGAGACTCGGACGTTCGTTGTCCTCGTACGTGTGTAGTATGTGCGTGTGGATGCGTCATTAATGCAATGTATGAGTACACCTCCGCGCGTCCCCTACATACATCTTGTAAATACCTGTTATATGAACAAACACATAGAATATACCGAATATGTTGTAAGTATACCCCTAAGACGTAGAATTATACGCCTGTGTGCCGTTTGTGCATCGTTACCTTCTCGGGTGAACAACCGCCACGCTGGCCCTCCAACCGCCGCAAGGTGGTCTAACTAAGCGTGTGCACTAACCTGCAGCCGACTGCGAGGCACTTTCGTGTCGGTCACTCGTTTAGCGGCGGATCCAGCTTCTATAACATCATCCACCCTCTGGGGGAGGGCTGGTTACTGCCATCAGAGTTGTGTACTTTTAGTCAAGTAGTATGCTAGTCTGAAGGTACACCAGCTCAACGCATGGTCGCAACACGGACCTTTGTACACTCGATTCCCCATTGTCCCCGTGTGTACGTATGATACACACATGTAGATACGTGTGGGAGCTGGTCCCCGTACACTTGTTTAAGTCACTCTACTAGCACACAGTAATGTGGGCTTTTTGCCTACACACATTGAGGTACGTCTGGGAGTGGTTCCACATGCATTTGTGTACGTAACTGCAGCAGCATACAATAAAGTGCGCTTTTTGCTCAATTATGTGTGCACACTGACTCCCAAAGCTGGACCTCCACACGTTTACAGATAAATAACATACACGTGTACGCTCACTATCTCACAGCATCCTCCCACTTGTGCTCCCGCGTTCACGTGCGTGACCGCGCCATCGGCCCCTGAGGACTCCGGGGTCATTCCGAAGACCGGTCCTGCGCACCGAGGTCTGCTCCCACGCGCACTTGTATTTACGGGAAAAGAAGTAACAGTACGCGACCCAGGCGCATGCGCCGTCGGAATTTCGTTCGATGGCTTCTACCCCAACTCCTCTTCGCAGTACACGCAGGACTCCAACAGCGGCTGAATCGTTTGCAGCCGTGGTGTCACTGAAACGTACGGACGGACTCTAACAAGGAACTTCCCAGTGGGCTGTACTCGTTCCATACAACCTACTAAGTCTGTAGAACTTGACAAGCGTACGGAGAGAGCCTTACGCGTGGCTCTACTACTCAAAAACATAGATTTCGGTAATGTAACAGCACCTCCAGTAGCACGCTCAACAGTCGACTTAAACCAGTCGCGCAGGAGCCTTGAATTGACAAAACCTCACAAGGGAGTTTGCAAGTGCCCAGGCCCGCACGTTTTGCACTAAGGTGCCCAACATTTTCTCCATGGGGAGGCGTTCGGCACCCGCTCTGTCCGCGTGATATTTACGCAGGTGCCTGCGTGATGAAACGCGTTGTTCTTCGTGCAACCTCTGGAGCTGTATTTTCTTAGGAAAACAATAGCACTATGACCGGACCCGAGCTTGCGAACCCGCGTCGCTGCAGTGATGTCCACGCAGGTTTCTACCCGATTTATCATGTTCTTCCCCCGTACGAACTCCTCAGACCCACTTCCCTCAGGAGAAGGTAACACATACCGCTTTGAATCTATCACTGTGGAGTGAGTACGTGCGCCGTTGCGACCGCGCTGTGAGGTTCTCTTGTCCATAGATACACCGTGTCTGCTGCTCGGTGGTGTCCTACTCGAAGCTACACCAGCGATTTAGCCAAGCAACCGCAGTCAGCACTTCTAGTTCCCGATGAAAAAACGGGTGTGCTGCCCCATGCTAACAGCTTCGCTGTGTCAGCATCTCCCCCCCAAGTTACGCCGCGCACCACTGTTGATGTGGGCTCCACAATCTTAACACGGTTGGCGTCATGAAAAACACACGTGATATCTCCAAGAGATTAAAATGGGATAGTGCCAATGTGGACAGTTTCAAACACCCAACCACCTGATGAAGTTCTATTTCCGTAAGGGACCTATGGCTCTGCCGCGTGTGCACGCTGTCGGTTCAGCGAGGCACCAACACAGAAATAACGACATAACGGCAGAGCTTCAGACGAAGCCAGCCATTTAACCGTGAGGATGAGCACTGCGTTTCCCATGTCCTACGTACCTGGTTGAAGGAGGTGCCCGTGATGGCGAATCTGGGTTAAGTATAACGATGTGTTCAGCACTTGCGTCTCATACATGTGTGCTGGCGGGTCTCGAACCACTGCTACTCTAGAACTCATGAATGCTGCAGATACTAATCAGACACCGGACGGTCTGTTGCTTAGTGGCTGCTTGCACCGCAGTATTTGCCGCAGCGGCCGGTATTCTGCTGCGTCTCTTGCTCCCGGCAGACTGCATCATCCCGACAAACGAGAATGCGCGGGCAGATGTATCTATACTCCTCCATGCAAGAAATGAACATCGTCTCCCGCTCCATCACGACCCTGGCTCTGCAGCTTCGGAATGGTTCGCCGACCCTCCACTATGCTACACACGGCACTACCGGCTGTGCCTTTTCGTAGCACAAAAGCTTCCCAGTGAAGTATCGCAGCACCGGGGTTTCGAGCTCCCCCGGCAGGACGACCGTGTCGCTGCCTTTTTCAAAGCCATTCTTACGTCATTTCGAAGAAAGATATACACTATAGAACACCTAACAGTCGTTCAACTGTGCTAAGCACTCAGGAGCCCTCCGTTTGTGTGCCTGCAGTGAGGCGGTTGACAATGGGGACACCGGCGTCGCAATTCACTAATCGACTAGCCGGACCTGGGCTACGCGACTTGTTGCTGAACATACGGCTAGCTGCGATTATTTGAGGTATACACCGTGTACTACATCTGCCTCAGCTGTAACGCTCTGTACAGGCTAGTACTGTAATCGAAACCAAAAGCGACGACCTGCACAGGCACATCGGTGGTGTTGGCGCCACTCACACCTTCCCACGTCTACGATGTCGTTTGTGCGGTGAGGCGTGGTCGTGGCGGGCGCCCAGCGGAATGGACAGATCTGCGTTTTTGGTCTAGTTTCTGCAGAGTTTGTGTCCTCAGTTGCCGTTTCTTGTCCGTAGAAAAGTCTGCTGTACCCGTTTTTTAGCATACTGTCCTGAAGCGTGGCACGATGAGGCTCGTGAAGCGCAGCTGAGCGGCTAGCGAGATGTGACGGGGCTGCTAGCACGTGAAAGAAATGTTACGCCCGCAGATTTACTAGCGCGACTACGAAAGTCGAGCACTGCAGAATTTTTGACTTCGTGTCTTAAGGAGAACGGCTCTGCTGTCTTTGAAGAAGTATACGTATGCGTTGGCCGATGAAGTGCTGCAGATGCATAATTTTTTTCGGGACTCCTTTCGACTTCCCTCCGAACCTGGCTCGCAGCATGTTCGGATCCACATCCGGGAGGAAGAGCTGTGCATGAAAACCCAGGCTGCTGAGAGAAGCGGGCGCCTGCTAGTAGTCACACTGTACTTTTATTTGTTATCGTGCCCCCTCTCAGTTGACAGTAGGTGAATTAACAGGCTCATGCACTCCGGCTGCTGGAAGGGACGCCAGCGCGATGGCGCTGGCTCCTCCAACCGGTAGCTGCTCCCAGAGCAGCTCAAGCAAGCGTTGTTCTCTACTCGCACGCAGCCAGCGCGAAAGAGGCTCTTATTGTGTGTCCCCACTACCTGGCGATCCAGATCGCCCTGCAGCCTCTCCAGATGTCTGCACTTCGCACTCGGGCGGGGATTACGCTGTTTCCCTCCCGGGCTCCTCAGACGAAGTAGTGTTCCAGCGTGATTCATGGCGATCTTCCGCTAAAAGCGTGACTTCAACTGAGAGGCTGTCAGTGACCCGGGCGAAATTGTACCACTTGCTGAAGGGCATGTTCTGGAGGCTCAGGTGCTCCAGTGGCACTACCGGTACCGGTAGTTCTCTTTCCGTACTGACCGGAAGGAAAAGTCTCATTTGGGGTTCAGTAGTCATCCAGCTTATGATGTTCTTATCTTTAGCGAGCAATGGAAATCCGCAAGTATGTGTGGCTGCCGCGGCACTGTTGCCGTCCTCTAGTCCTCCGCTGCCTGCTGCATCGCACGGCGGCGAAGGACGTCTGCAGTCAGCTTTCTTATGGGCCAGAGCACGTCGGAAACACAGCGAAGATAATATTTCACCTCCGGCTCTCGAGATCAAGGAGGAGGCGCAGTCGTCGAGTGCTGCTGTGAGTGGTACTCCCTCTTTTGCTTCCGTTGTTGCAGCTGCTGCTTTTGATGGAACTCCGAGCCAGATTGCCGCGGGCGTCAGCACCTCATCAGGCGTTGAATTGCCTGCACGTGGTATTACGTATGTCCACACTGGTGTTGGAAGTGTTGTGCCCTCTGCTGAACTTCCTGCTGGTACTGCAGTGCCCGCCTCTTCGCAAATTCCAGCACCCTCCCAGCTACAGAGTAGTAGTTCTTCTGTAGTCACGGGGACTTCTCCGCCCCCATTTGCACCCCATACGGTTTCTCCTGGTGAACTACGAGGTGTGGTCGCGGGTCCTTCGCTTGTCGCTGTTCCTTCTGTAGCGCCTCTTCTTGTCCCAGCAGCTTCTCCAGCAACGACGACTCCAAGCAAGTTGGCGGCAGTAGTGCCTGTGGAAGCTCCTGCGTTTGTCTCGAACGATGCCAGGGGAGAAATTGGCGGCGCAGCAGGAGCAGCAGCCCCTCTCCCCGGAAGTGGTTCCGCACATGCTGCGGGAAGCTCTCTCTCGTCAGTCGATTCTTCCACAGAAGCAGCGGCAGCTACTGGCGGAGGAGACGCACTGAAGCAGGGACCAGTCCGCGAGCGTTTTGTGCGTCCGTACAGCCCAGGACCAACAGCGAGGGCAGTATCTTTCGCCGCTTCTTCTGGTATTCCTCTTTGCCATGAGTGCAGCAGTTTCTATGGCACTTCCTCTGGAGGGGGCTGTTCGCGTGTGTGTCTGCACGGCGAAAAGACGCCGAATTTTATGATGCCCATTCGGGCAGTGAGAACAATCGACACACATCCGGAGGAGGTGGTGCAGTTGCTGGAAGCCAATCATCACGCACATCTAAATTTGAATAAGAACTTCTACGTCCTGCGAGGAAAGGGGCCGTTCGGATCGCTCGGGAACAATGCGGCTACGCTACGCAGAAAAGAAGATGCCACTGCAGCCGCAAGGCTTGGTCTGCACTTTCCGGAGCTACCCCATATATCCTTTGCGCAACTGCAGGCCACCGCGGAAAACACCGCAGCAGCAACGCCAGCAGCAGCGACGACCGCAGGAAAAGCAAGCAGTGCTTACAGTCAAACGGCTCTGAACATGGCGGAACAGGAGACTCGAGACCTGCCCGGACGAGTAACAGAACATCTGCAATTAACTCTGGCTGAGGCGTCCGTCCCTATCATGCAAATGAAAGATGTGCGTATACAAACACGTGCTAGCAAGCATAGAGAGAGAGAGCTGCAAGTTGGTCACAACACAGTGGACGTGTCCTAATTATTTTACAGAGAAAGCTTTTGTTCCTCCACGCCATCTAGGTACATGTCCGGCAAGAAAGAGAGACCCGTGTGTCGCTTGCTCTCTGATCAAGCAAGGGGTAGACAGCTGCGTCGGCTTGTTTCTTGTGGAGGAAATTAGGGAGTGCACTGCCCAGGCGCCTGTTCAGCGGCAGCAGACTCACAAGGAATGTGAAGTAATTTAGCTGTGTCACGAGGAGAGTTAAACAGATGGATATAACGACCGGTGAACTCGAGTAGCCATTCGTAACAGGTTGCCTCAGACTGTAACACTGGTACTTTTTGTACACGTGCGTATCACTCGGCGTCAGTTGTCATATATATATATATATATATGCTGACCGTATGTATTTTCGTAAGTTTCCACATAATGGGTCTGTGTGTATGTATGTATGTATGTATGTTTGTATGTATGTGTGTGTGTATCTCTCTCTCTGCATATATATATATAGGTAGATAGATAGATAGATCGCGATTCGCTGTGTGTGTGAATGGGTATGTAGTAGTCGTGTAATTTTGCGTGGGTGTTTGCTGCGGGAGAAGGATGGGTTTGCGTCGTTTTGTCCGGACTCCTGTTGCACCGGTCTTCAGTTTTGAGAAAGAAATGCCGACAGATGGCTTTATACGATATTTCCGGTGTATGTACACCGCGTGATGCCTTCATACGATATTTGCCGTGTGCGTACATTGCGGGACAGCTGTAGACTGTATTTGCCGTGTGCCTGCATTGCAGCGCAGCTTTATACTGTATTTGCCGTGGGCTTGTATTGCAAAATAGCTGTATGCGGTGTTTCTCGTGTACATACCCTGCGTTAAGCTGGCTTAAAGGGAGGCTGAGGAGGCCTTACCAAATGTTAGATCATCGATGAATGGCCTTTACTCGGTTCGTTTCTTCTCTGCGCCGACGGTGATACGCTTGATGTCGGGTCTGTATTTGCAGAGCCAGTACGTCGGATTGCTGGGCATAGGCACGCCTCCGCAGTACGTCCAGCCCGTCTTTGATACGGGAAGCACGTAAGTAGAAAGTCGTATATATTCCTCCTTCACCCTCTGGTAGCTCCGTTGTTCCTCCACTGATGCGTCTGTGCATATAATATATATACATGTATGTATGAAGGCTGGGTCCGAATACGCGCTGTTTTGCTCGCACATACAGGTAGACGTATACAAAATGAGTGTGTGCATGTGTGTACACATATGCACACAAATGTGCGTGTACTTGTGTGTATACATATATGAGTGCATGTGTGCAAGGCTGTGCGGGGGAGAAGTATTTTACGCGGGGGAGCTCTGCATCTATATCATTTTTCATTCGTGCGTGAGCACACGTCGTGCTACATGTATCCACCTGTCTATTTCTGTGGTGTTGCTTATCTACTTGGAAACTAACGGATCATCGCGCATATGGTTCTGCGTCGATTGCTGTATGTGATCCCTCGTGTTTATGTATACGTAGACAGACTCACGCGCACAGACGTCGGTGCGCGCAGGCGGCAGAGTAACAGAGGGTTTCCTTGTCCTGTATATGTATGTACATGTATATACCGGGAATGGGGAGAAAGGGAAGTTCACCACAACGGTTGGCTCTCTGTATGTATGGTCTAGAGTCTCGCCCGTTTGGGGACAGAAAGGGATGGTGTTTATTTTGCCGCGAAAATCTACTGAGAGAAGTCAGGTGTCTGACGCACGCTTTCAATTGAAGTAGCATGTCTTTCTCCGGTATATGTACGCCCGCTCGGCTGTGTGCGGGTCTTGGTGTTGTTTTTTCCCGGCGAGACAGAACCGAGGTATTTTTGCGGTCCATAATTTTCGCCAGTGTCTTAACAGAACCGTACTTCTGAATCGGTAAATCTGTGCACACGCAGAGCATATCACTAATACATAGACCCGAATACAATTTTTACTGTGTGCGTACATACATTCACAACCTAGTTAGCTACGCACTCAATGTACACAACCTGCTTAATTATGTGTATATATATAAAGATGTGTATACGTCTGTAAACTCGTACGTTACAGTGTTACTACCGCCGGTGCAGCGGCAATGTTTTGATTGTCAGCATGCATGGACATGGTGGTTCTTGTTCGTGGAGTGGAGTTTGCTTTTATTTTTTCGGTTGCTCGCGTGGCTGGCCCCGGGGGCCTGCAGGAACTTGTGGGTGGTGGGCAGCGACTGCACGGACGACACGTGCGAGAAAGTGACGCGCTTCGATCCGCGGGCGTCTTCGACCTATCGCCCGTCGAATCCTCCCGTTAATTTGGACATCACTTTTGGAACCGGTCGTATAAACGGCTGCACCGCCGTGGACGACTTTTCTATCGGCCCATTCCGTGTGAAAGACCAGACATTCGGTCTCGTGCAGAAGGAGTCTGGCCACAACATGCACGGCAACATTTTCAAGGTCCGAATACTCTGTCATTTCCTGTTGCGTGCTGCTATGTGTACTTACCAATGAAATTCTGAGTGCACTTCGATATCTGTATCTGCCGCAGATGTATAATGTGCATGCCCGGTGAGGATATTTGTGGGGTACAGGCCTGTGTGTCCGCGTGCGTATGGTGGACACAGACGCTAATTATGTCGGGAGTTGTGCGCCCACGGGTAAACAATGCGTTTGCAAATTCTCACAGCCGAAGCAGCAGTACACATGCGTATGCAGGTACTTACCGCAACAAATATGTGCGCGCAGAAAGGTACTGCCGTACAGTGGGTACGTTCTCCGTGTGTACACGCATTTGAACTTGCGTAAGAGAGTCCTGCATTTGGAGGGTGTCTGCAAAATCCGAAATATCAGTGTGCATGTACGCACTGCCGGTTGAGTTTTGAGAGATGTCGCTGCTTGAACGCGAACGCTGCGTCCTCGTGAGGGTTCGTTCTGCTGCTGCGTTGGTGTCGCTTCGGCTGCGGTGCCGCTGCTGGTGCCTGCAGCCGTTTGCTACTGCGTTGACGCTGCTGGTGATTGCTGCGACCGACGGTCACTACTGCCACCAGTGCTACTGCTTTGCTGCTGCTTCTGCGTAGCCGCGTATGGCAGTGAACGAACACCCTGGGGAGTGTACAGCGCATGACCTGCGTGCGTTTCTCTACGTTGTATGTCGTAACGTGGGTATATGTACATGCACACATACCGAAGCAGAGAGCGGACCATCTGCGCTGCTGCTGCTGCATCATGGGGTATTCTTCGTGGTACACAGAGCCTGCTGCTGTTTCATTCCTTGTACTACTGCAGCTGCTGTGTGGCGTCTGCCGCTGCCTTTGCGAAATGTTCCGCCAGTACTGCGTGGTTGCTGCCTCTCTCGCCTGCTGCGCCAGTACTGTTGTAGCTGCTAGTGCGTCGGTTCTGCGTGTGCTGCGGCGTCCGTTTTGCCGCAGCTGCACTGCTGCGTTGGTGTTACTGTTGCTGCGGGGACTCTGTGGTGCTGCTATCCGGTGTCGTGCTTGCAGTCTATCAACTTTGAAGGAATTGTAGGCCTCGCCTTTCCGGAGATGTCCAGCACCGGCGCCGTCCCTCTTTACGACCACCTCGTGCAGGACGGGAAACTCAAAGCCAACGAATTTGCGTTTTATATGGCCAAGGGTTTCCCAGTAAGGGAGCAGCGAGATCCCTACATATATGACACAGACTCTACACGTATTTGTGCGTGTCCCTGCGCACTGTCGCACAGCACTGCTAATCAGGTGCTCTCTCTGTATGACTTGCTTCCGATTTGTGTACGCTCGTAGGCTTGCGCGTATCTCTGCGTTTTTTCTGTTGTTTATGTATATTGTAGGTACATTTTGCTCTTTCTTGTATGCTCACTGTATATCTGTTTTGTCTCCACACTTTGTGTGCACACTCAAAGGCTTGTAGTAGTCCTGTAGGCATAGCTTCTCCGTATAAAATACGTCTCTGACCTCGTATGCCTGTATACGCGTGTATGTGCATGAATGAATAGCTACGGCGTGAGAGACTTGCGTCTTTCTCATTGTGTGCCCGTGTATTTCACCATCCATTCTGCGACTCGGTTGCCGGTGGCTACATAATTTTCACTAAGGCCCCCCGCCTGTTTCGTTGATGTGGTTCAAAGAGAAGTAGCAGCTCCCGCCGCTCCTCGTTGGCGTGGTCGCTGCTATGTGCAAGTAGTTGCGCCGCATCGCCGCACGGTGGTCCATTTGGTACCCGTCTCGGAGAAGTCTCTTGCTGGGCAGTTGCGGAGAGAATTCTGCCGACGGAGCTGCTGCGCGGTGCTGCGGTCCCAGGTGTTGCGGCAGGTCCGTAGCGCGGCTGTGCTTGGCTTACATTGACAGGTGGTGGCGTTTAACTTACTTCTGCGTTGGAGTTGTCTGTGCCACTGCGTGTGTGTGGCATCCGACACGGAGGATTTGCTGGTTCCAGTGCTGCTCCGATTCTCCGCGTTGCGCCTGCCGAGGCAACTGCATGAACAACAGCTGCGGCGGCTGCCGTGTGTGGTGGTGCAGCTGCAGTTGGGTGTGCGAGAGCCGCCACTGCGTGTGTCGTAGGTGGGGGTGTTGGCCCAGTTGTTTCTGCCGCGTGTCTGTCTCCATGTGGCGCCGTGTCACCTGTTGCTACACGTGCTGCTGTTGTTGGCATTGCTGTGCTGGTGCTGCTGCTGCATGGGTTTCCCTCTCAGGTATCCGGTTTGTTTTTTGGTGGAGTGGATCCGCGCTTTTTTGAGCCGCCCATTCATATGTTTCCTGTTAGTAGGGAACACTACTGGGAAACAGACCTTGACGCGATATATATAGGCGACGAGAAGTTTTGCTGCGACACACCAAGCTTCGTAATTCTTGACTCAGGCACAAGCTTCAATACCATGCCTGGGAAGGACATGAGACGCCTTATGGAGATGATTCCTCCGCGCGTAAGTTCTCTCTTGTATGCGGCGCTTCAAGCGTGTGTCTTCCTCCTGTGGCCCGAGTGGCACATACGTCCGCCTGACGGCACAGCCGAATGTATAGATATGCATAGAGGCATATGCTTCCACAGGTCTAACGCGCAGCAGGAATTTGTGTCACCTAGAAGGCGTGCGGAGGCACGCACAGGAGGGGGAGGTATGTACTACCAAGGTAAGAGGGCCTAATCCCTACAGGTCTACTCTGTGCTGTGTCTCAGTCAAGTAGACGGTGCCGCAGATATGGGAAAGGCATACATTCATGACCAGGTGGACATACATTTTTGTGCGGTGTCCTTCGTGTGATATGGTTTTCCAAGCCGTACACAAATGTGTAACGTAGCCGTGTATGTACGGAGAACGTGTATGTATTTCTATACTTTATATCCGTGATTTCATAAACATGCTGAGGCGGTATGGATCTGTACGTCTATAAGTGTGTGTGGTACTATGCTCTATGTACGCCCATACATTCGTACATATACACACGCATATGACAGCGATATGCATGTGTCCACAAGAACACATCTCTACGTATTTTTGTCTAGGCATTTCTTTGAATGAGGAACAACATCTACCACGTGCGCATCTTTGTTTATGGATCTGCAAGGATGGGACTCTACCCACATGCTCGTATATCCCAGCCTACCATATTTCTGTAGAATACCTCCGTGTGTACGCATACGCAGACTCAGCAGAAATTATGTGGTTGCCTCAGCGAGTCTTGTATATACGCGTTTTCTTCTCTCTTGAGGACGTCTGGGACGCGTCGGCGAATTGCGTCGTGACGGTTCGGGTACGTGGTTTGTCCGTTCGAGGCGACACACTTGTGCATTAGAGTGTTCTCGGGAGCAGTTGACGGAACCCCATTTCTGCGTGTCTCTGTATATGTTTTCTGTGGGAGAAGGTGCGTAGAAGCGCTTGAGGTTATTGGTAAGATCTACGGCGGTTTACGTCTATTATCCTGGAGTCCGCGTGAGTGTTCCTCTACCCGCAAGGAGGGACAGCAGTACTCGTACGTCCGGGTGCTGAGACTTATGTTGACGCGAGTGTCACACATAACAGCTGCGTGTCTCCATGTTCGTACGTGTGCGTGAAAGTAACTGTAGTCGAACCGCGCGTCGTGTCTTCGACGATCCTTAGCGGTAGACATAGTATGCGCTGCCAGTACACGAGTCTCGGGGTTACAGGAGCAGCGGTACACGAGTTTGTATGTTATAATACGGGTAGGAGCAGTTTCTGATCAGGTGGATTCTGCCGAGCGCTCGATTGCATCTGTCAGCCTCCTGCAGTAACGATCCTTGCAGCCGAACTTGACCCTGCGCTTTTCACTGACGCCTGGGCCCCTCTGTGCTGCAGGAGTGTGACTTGGACGACCCTGAATTTACTAAGACGTACAAGCCGATTACTTACGTCATTGTAAGCCTTTTGTTCGCACCGAGCAGAAGAATCTCGGGTACCTCGTCTCCCCTCGATTTACATGCGATCTGCTGGTAGATTCGTAACTCCTAGCGGCACCGCACGAATACCTCTGTGCTGCGTCATGTACATACCGTGCATAAACGTATAATATATATACATATATATATATATGTATATACACGTGTTTGGGGGTGTAGGGGGTAACGTCTACATGCCTAAACGTACACGTACGTGGTAGGTATTTGTTTGTGCATTGCAGCATCACTGAAACATGTGTTCGTACACATACGCAAGTTTTCCGTCGCGTGGGTGAAGTTGGTAGAGATATGCGAAGCGGCTTCACATATATGTATGTGTATATATATAAAGGTGTGCGTACCTATACATGTGTTTTTGCCGACGACTGTCCATAGACCTTTCGTTTCACAGCTCCGCACGAATGTGATTCAGAAGGACCTGACAAGAACCCAGGGTCCCCACGTGACTGTTCACGATCCAGTTACGTCAACGAACATGCTTCCGCTTACTCCTACTACACGTGATGAGCCATATCACTTTGACGTATCCGAATGACACAGCAAATATACGCAGTTGCTCCGCAGCGTCGTTATTGTGAAGTGCTCGTAGACACAACGAGCTATATGACTTCATCACATCTGTTTCTTAAAGCGCACGTACTTCTTAACTTCAGTGTATCCAGCGTGGTGTTCCTCCAGCAGTTCGCGCGTTATGCGGTTTGGCTTGCTCATCGTAATCTGCTGTGTTTCCACATGTGTCGGGTGAAGAACACGGGTGCCAAGTCTTCCGGAAGTTAGCCGTTTCTCTGTGGGCCGCAGATCAGCATACCACCGTCATGCCACAGTATAAAGAACGCATGAGCCTTCCAGATTTGCTTGTGTGAATCTTTTTCAGAGTTCCACGCGAGCCAAACACGATTTTTCCGGTGTAAGGAAATGATTTGTTCATATGGAAGGGATGTGCTGTCTGCAGTCCCCGTGTCAAGCGCAGAATGCTTCAGAATCCTTTGTGATTTTGTGAAGGAAGGGCTACTGCAGGCGGAGTGCTGCTCTCCATGCAGACAGGCGTGCGTGCATGCTCACAGAGTGTATAAGGTGTGGGCCGTGTACGTGCAGGGATAGCGGTGTGATTGGTAATCCGTTGACTGTGCGCTACGTACGCCTGTTTATCTGCTTGTTGTTTGCAGGGCGGAATCAGATTCGCGCTTAAACCAGAGGAATACCTCGTTAGGAACGACAAAAATGAGTGCAAGCCCGCCTTCATGCAAATAGACGTGCCTGCTGAGTACGGACCGGCGTATATTCTTGGATCTGTTGCGTTTATGAGACACTACTACACTGTCTACAGGCGATCGGACGGAGTGAGGCCCTCTCTGGTAAGTAGATACACACAAACTGGCAGTACCGTCTTTGTCCAGACTATGCGACAGTGACGTTAGCTGTACATCACTGCCGGCAACAAGAGATGCGCTGTTGTTGCGCACACGCAGACGGTCAGTGTGGAGAGAGGCCCTGCGTCGCTGCGGGGTCACCATTTCTACAGAGCTGTACGTACAAGCACAACGTGTGTACGAATGCGTGTATATATATATATATGTGTTATCCACTGTGTTTCAGTAGAGATGGTTGGTGAAATTACACCTTTTTGTTCACACATAGGTGCTCTGACACTGCTTATGGAGAAAAGGGGGGAGGAGGCGGTTGGAGGTCGACACGGGTGTAGTAGGGCTGGATCGATGTGTGTGTGTGTGTGGGTCTGCTGGCGTGTCGTCTAGCAGCACACTACCAGGAGAAGTCAGGCCGATGGCTAGCATTTGCCTGCGCGCCTGAGTAGTAGTTATTCACAGTTCTTCCAGCAGGGGGACTGTTCTGGTGAAATTGTTGCATTTCAGTCTGCAGCGTTCGATTGAGACGAGAGTTTCTTTAGGGGATTGTATTTGAAAAGAGCAGACAGTCGTTTCGGCACCTGAATTCACGGTGGTGTAGGAAAAGAAGATCGGCTCCAGATCCAGGGACCGAATAAGGGGAAACAGTGTGTGTGTATATATATATATGTATAGGTAGTTGCACGTACGGGTCCAGGTTCATGGTCCGTTGGTACCCATACACATCCAGATACACAAACGGCTGTGCTCGTTACACTAGGGAACACGATCGGGGTCTTCTGCGTTATCTGATTACGAGAGAAGACTAAAGGTTGTTTTGGTGGAGGATACCGTCTCACGACCACGCGTGAAGAATGTGATAACTGAACAGTATTGTCTTCGGTGGATAGGGAGGCGTCGAGAGGACACACACGGCATCCGCAGTAAAAATTGTTGTTGGCGGAGTAAGAGGGAGGAGAGGAGTGAGACGAAGGGAGCACCCACCCACAGCCGTGTCAGCAGTAGCCGCAGAATGTATTACACCGAACTAGAGAATTTGTGCACCCTTTCGCGTGGGCCGGCACCGCGACTTTTTTAATGGATTGTTCTTTCTGCGTACCTGTGTTGGGGCAGCGTCCGTGGACTGCATTTTTCGTCCCTTGTGATTCAGAGGGATCTGTGGAAAAATTTACAAGCACGGTAATTAGTGAGCAGCGGCGGATGGCTTCGTCTGCGGCATTATTCGTGCCCGCGTTTGTCACGAAGTTTGGAGCATCACGTCAAACTGTGAGTCGGATGTTCTGTTGAAATTTCACATTGCCTTTGAAGTTGCAAGCATCCAGCGTGACGCGCCGTGGTGTACTGTGGCAGGCAATGTGTGTTTTCCCTAAAACAGTAAGTTGTTTGATTTTCATGTATAACTGCCCAGCGTTTCTTGCGTGATGATGGGGGGAAATGACGCACAGTGGGACAGTGCATTTGCGCAGGTAGTATTGTATCTCAGGTGTGTTCAAGCTTTGAGCCTACCAGTGCGCATGCAACGCTTTAGAGGACAGGCAGATGTGCAGGAGTTACAGGTGTTTCCTCTCGTTCTGTCAAATCAGGTGGGGATTGCACGTGCCGTGCATAACGACGAGAACAAGTCTTACCTTGCGACTGTCCTGAAAGAATTTCCGGGAGTGCACGAGCTGGCAAAGAAGGGTATTCTTTCGCTTGAGAACTCCTCAAATTTCTTCAGTGAAAAAGAGTTGTGATCCGTAAAAAGTGTATTGTGACCTTTACAGAACACTGACTTTCTATGTACAGACGACGAGGTCCTTGTACGTTGTATACTGTAGTAGTACGCAATGTGTGGCGCTGGCGGTTTGTTAGAGGTATGCGGGCCTTCTGCTGCTTCTGAAATGTCCATCTTCTGGCGCACTGCCCGCAGCCTTGTGCTACAACAAAATTGTGTCTCAACCGGAGCCTGCCACTGTTGCGTAGAGGACGCACACAGGCGTGGGGCGTCCTATTTTGAGGGACGCGTGGAAGTGTCGATCCTAGTGTGCTTGCTTGTGCGCATGCATCCGAGGTTACATACGTGGATTACGAAGCCTACAAATTCCTTGTATACACGTGTGTGCACCTGTGCAAATCGGTGTACTCATAGACCCTCAGCAAGAGACAAGGGCTTAGAGGCTGGACCAGTGGGCAGGCCTGGAAACACACCGTTGCTGGAGCTGGGGAAGATTGTGCATCTAACGAAACACACTTCCCTCTATGGTGTACGTGTATAGGTGTTGGTCAGTTTGTAGCATGATTCATGTGTGGATGCCCATGCGTGTGTACGTGTGTCTGCGCGCTGGTGACAGTGCGTAAATTGTGCTGGAGACAGCTTAAGTTGTGTCTGTCTTTTTTTTAACAACTTCGACTGGAAGTTGCACTCTTCAGTCCGAGGACAACAGTGGGCTGCATTGAGTCCGCTTGCGATACGGAAAAAGCAACGTGGTGTCCCCACAACTGTCTGACCACCGATTCGTTTTTGTGCTCTTCGAGTTACCTGGCGTAGCACGTCGCCCTGGCGATGGTGCATCATTTCAGACGTGTTACGACCCCGAGAGCGCACTAGTATTAGTGTACTCACTGGTATCAAGCTACTCACTAGTAATGTTTCCTTGCTAGTTCATTCCACCTGGTGAGTACGCATTTGAGGATCTCACTGTCCACTGATACTATTTATTGCAGCACCCTACAGTCACATTTATCTACAGTCACATATATCTGCATGTGTAAGCTACCTACCACGGGGTCGGCGGACTAGCGCATACGCGTTGCTACGGCGTACGCTGTTATGAAGGCACTTAAGTGTGTTTGACCCCAGTGTATGCGGACACAACTCCAGCAGAATTTCACGCTATATGTATCTATATATATCTATATACAAATGTGTACATAGATACATAGATATAGACATACGTATGCATGGATGTACATATATATATATATATATGTATACATATATATATATATATATCTATAGATATATATATATAGATAGATATGCATACTGCGAAGTCTCAGTCGATTGTTGTGCGTGCTCTGATTAACACAGACACAGCAGGACACTTCTCGGCGTTAACTCTCACTTTTTTTTTTCTGTGGATGGCGTGACATTGTGAGTCGGTTGATCCGCCGATTTCTGTCGACATCTCTGACACGGCCGGTCGACTGTTTGAGTGAGAAACCCTTATATACATGTACTTGAGGGGATTGTTCGGGTGACACAGCAACTTTAACAGCGTGACACTGGCATTCGCGGCAATGAAAACAGTCGCACGAGTCCTGCCTGCGATTCGGGCGCTTCCGCAGCACTACAAGGCCACGGAGCGCACAACGAGCTCAGTCGTTCCAGCATCGTGACCTGTCCTCTACCAATGTGGCGTTTTTCGCGGGGAAAACATGATGAGTCGGCCGGTTTTCAACGTAGGCTGCAACCAGTGGCGTTCACAGGTTATTCATTGCACACGTTGTGTATTTTTCTCATTTTTCTACGCGTGAACTCTCCCTGTGGAAGTGAGCAGCGATCGAGCATACCAGTGGAGGGAGAAGCACGTACGGTGATATACACGGGAGCAGCACGACAGTGTCGTTCGCAACGTCTACGCTAAACACAGCTTGCCGTAGGTTCGACTCACGTCACGAATAGGATATCTTGAAAGCTATCTTCAGGTATGTTGCAGTGAGGAAATCTTACAATAGAAAGTCTTCTATCTAGGCATCTTACGGAATCGACAACAATCCTCCGTCGTGCGTAAGAGGGGCACACAAACGCCTGCAAGGCTATCTCCTCCCAATCTTCCGTCGTGCGTAAGAGGGGCGCACAAACGCCTGCAAGGCTATCTCCTCCCATAAACTCTTCGCGAATACGCAGGCACCTCCGCAACTGCCACTTGGTCAAAAAGGCGACGATACGATGGGCTATCCTATTCGCTTTCTCCACCCTTCGCATCCTTACGTCAGCAACCAAGTGGACGGGTAAGGAGTACACAGAACTTTAAATAAAGACACACATTCAATGAAAACAAAGCTGATACCCCTTTTGACCCGAATGTACATTCGCCTAACAGAAGATATAAACAATTTGGAATTTTCTTCAGCTGCACAGAACACCCAGTCCTCTCCGGCCACGAGAACCAGCACAGTTGAGCGGAAGATTATGGTCAGGCACCACATGTCGTTGTGCAGCAAACTCACTCAAGGCTTCAACAGTGTTGCCGACCTACACTCCGTCCTCTAGGGAGACAAGTGTCATTCGAATTTTCCTCGGTGTCGTTCGCGATGAGCTGTTCCTCTATTATATTGCATTCGAGACCATGCTCGCTGGCTGTCCTTCCATACCGGCACGTGCATTCCTGTAGTGCAACTAAGGTGGGGTTAGCCTTAAAACTGCTGCATGGTATTGAGTGTGTGCGAATGTTCGTATATATGGAGAAAGTGATAGAGAGAAGTGTGTCTGTCCTGCACTCGCGTATGCGTATCGGCCCACCCGTCCGTCCAGATGCACGACGCACATGTGCGTCCAGATGCACGCCGAGTATTTTTCCCATCCACATAATACAGCACTCACTCTTCTGTGGTTTCTTTTAATGTTGCTGCCATGCATTTTTCTCGCTCCTTCTAACTGTATGTACACGTAAGCACTTACGCCGCAGTTGCATCCGTAGTGCAACATGGGCTTTTAGCTTTTTCGTAACTTCTGCACGTCTTCTCCCAGCTTCCGATGAAGGAAAGAAGGTGCCAGCAGCCTTCCGCCGTACGTGCACCACAATTACCTGAAGCTGGGTGCAAGTCCTGGAAGCTGTGCTGGCCCTGTGCACATGTGTGCGTATGGGTACAAATCTACGCGTACGTGTATGACATTTGCTGCACTGCCGTCAACATCTTTCAAGACACTTCCACAATTACTTCGCATGCGTCCTCTTCCCCATGATTTTTTCCCACGAAATCTTCCCTACCAAATGGGTAGTCAAACAGGAGAGATATACGGTAACCTATTCATGGACATCTTTCCGAAGAAGCAACCTGACTATTTACTGCACGTGTGTCTACACACCCATGTACACAAATGTAAATTCTCTTTGTGCTTCCTCATGGGGGCGAACAGAAGAGATATACGGTAACATATTTTTCGACATTTTTCCGAATAAGCAATCTGGATAAATATCCAGATTGCTGCACATGTGCCTATTTACCCATGTACACAAATGTAAATTCTCTACGTGCTTCCTCGTGGAATTTACCAACCGCAGGTGTACCTACGTACATAGACGTGGTAGTGCACGACAACTGTGACCGTGCGTCGTTTACTAACAGAAATGTGCAGCACCTTCGAAAACGCCAGACACAGAACATCTTCGTCGTCTATTCGAATTTGGAAGTGGGTAGGATGGAAGTTCGCCTGCGTCAACATAAATTGTCGTTGCCAGAAAGAAACTGAGTGCCAAAGTTACCCCTGTCAGCCCTAAATACCACTTGTTACCCATCCGAATGAACACAGTTGTGGGAACGGTTTTTTCCCGCCGTAGGGGCATCTGCCACTGTATACCGATTGGTCCGACCTAACATCCAAGATGGCTCGGGGAAGATTCTCTGGGAAATTACGGCCCAGTAGTTACCCCATAAACAAGACTCGTGGCCTACAGAGGTGGAAAGCTGGCTAGTTAAGGTGCATTTCAAAACGACACCGGCATTCTCTCCTGAGACTCTTATCAAGGGTTGCCTTTTAATGAAGAGGAGTGCTGATTACGGTATATGTATACCCTTGACGAAGAAGGACCTGAAATATGCAGGGCTTAATGCGTCTTATTTAGGGTGCGCCTACACACATTTGCTTCTATTCTCATAAAACCTTATGTAAGCTTTTCACGGAGGTAACATTATACTTATTCTGTTTTAGCAAGCAGAACCGAAAAGCACGTTCGGCTACAATTATGTTTGTGACTCATTTTGTTATGGAAGCCCGACGAAGGAAGAGCGCAGCCGCGGATGGCACGTAGCCGCGCGCTGCGAGCCCCTGGTTTACACTCGTCCCAGTTTTGAGACATTCTTTTCCTCCTTTTCGACTACAAAACTCCCTGTTTTTGGCATGATCTGGAGCGGTGGCCCGCTGAAGTCTCGCGTCTGGTGCTTTTCCGTTCTTTGAGTACTTCCTCGCTTTCTGTAAGGTTCTCTCAAATCAAAACTGCGTTTCGCCGTCATGGCGCTAACTACGGACGACAGGCCTAATGTGCTGGGCAGAGCCAAATATGCCTAAAGCGAGTCCTCACGCGCGTATGTGTATTACACTCTTTTCGCCTTATACTTACGAAGCGTGCGGTCTGCCAGCGCAGTTCCTCTCCGTCCAACAACGGTTCTCTGCGACTTCCTTCTCCTCACGCCTTGGAGCGGCTGCATATCTGCTCCGCCGCCCGCTGTTACCGTAGCTTTACGCATGCGAAGCCGGCGGAAAGGCCGTAACTCAATCACGTAATATACCCTCCCTCTCAGTAAGGCCTCCTAGATGCTTTTCCTTCTCTACACTGTAGCAACATCTTGCGTGCTGCTTATTTTCGCGCGTTTCCGCGGAGCGAGTCGAAAGTTTTGAACGCCTGCGTCATAACCTGTCTGCGACATACGCTCGCCCGGTTGTAGAACGGCTTTAAAATACACTGGAAGACGCGGAAGAGTTTTGAGAGTTTGCGTTGTTTCGGCGTCCCACGTGGTTCCGTGGATGAGCTTCAGGAGGCTGCATAATTCCCGATGCGTTGTATTGTTTGGTGTGGCAGGCAAAGCAACGCCACTCCTCCCCTCGGGCTCGCCGTTCCGCACAGTAGTCACGGAAAGCAGAAATTGCCTACTGCTGCTGACAGCTCTCTCGGTTGGAGTGAAAGCTTCCTTCGACAGGCGATACTCAACTTTTTACTGTGGAATCCACGTCGTTCTTTCTAAAACTTTCTGCCGTCCCCGCAATTTTTTCTTCTACCAGCGATACACCACCACTGATCTGCCAGTTTTGCCATGTGTCGACGTCTCCGACAATTTCGACTGCTTTATTCTTCTTAAAGATCCCGACTGCTGCAGGGTCATCAACAGTACCGCGATGTTTCACTTCGTTGCTGCTCATACCTTGTCGCCGTTAACATGTCCTGCTTCGTAGCTGAATAGCACAAATATTCGCCTGGTGCATACGTGTGCGCATGTGTGCGTCCCGCACTATTGTCAAGGTTTACAGCTAGGTCAAAGCGTGCCCAGCAGTTCAACAGTGCAGGACGTCGGGAGAAACGAAGGGGTGCGTTCGAACACACGTACGGTATTATTTAAGCGCGCGCAGTGGCAACACGCACATTTCTACTCGCACGTGCCCGGTCCCCAATCCTCATGTACTGCTTTCGTCCCCACCTGCGTAATCCTCTAGCCGAGTGCTGGCTTGGCTGCCCTTCATGTACCGCTTCTCACTACCCGTACTTCTGTTCGACGCCCGGTCCCGCCTTCCCGTTTCCGAGAAACCACCGTATAAAGGACCCGAGGGTCGGTATGCCACATAAAGAGAGTTCAACGAACGAGGCAGGGAGCAGGCTTTGGACCCACTCCGAAGGTCGTTCCTCCGTTTTCGGGAGGCGGAGCTGTCTTTCGCTCAGCCTTTGCTTTCTTCTCGTGGTGCTGGCGCATGCTACGCGACAAAACTTCCTCGCGGAGCCAGCGTGCCCCTGGGTGTACCACGACTGAAGAGCTGCGTGAATTGGGTTTGAAAGAGCGACGCAATTTGTAGCCGACGTGTTTGACTACGCTCTGAGAAATGCTTCTCTTGTCACGTCGCTGCGAGCTCGCTTTTTCTTCAGTGGACAGCTGTTCCAGCAGCTGACCAGCAGAACCTCTGTCTATTCCTAAAGTGCGCCACACTCAGCACCACTTGCCGCAGGCAACCAACCCGACTTCCACCCCGGGCTGCCAGTAGGGTGGGCCGATGTTTCTGCGTCTCTACCCAAACATCTCCATGCGTCTTCAACGTACATATATCGCCGTGGCGACACCTCTGATTGAGGGCGTGCAGGTGTGCTAGTCTGTTTGCTGGAAGAGCAGCAGAACAGCAACAAAACTACCCTTCCCACAAGACGGAGGAGGGGGGGGAGGGAAACTGAGACTTCCGTTACACTTCTCAAAGAAACCTGATGGCAGGGGCGAAGGGTTCCAGTGCGCTCATCCAGCAGCTGCTGGAAGCGGAAGAGGAAGCCGACGCTATTGTTAACAAAGCCAAGGAGAGTAAGTCTTCTCGACATGCGAAACTCCACAATCACATGCGTCTGCGTTCCACCCGCCGCGCGTCCCGCCGCTGGCCTCAATAGATATGTTTCTAATGGAGCTGCGAGCACTCTGTATATACGTAGGAATTGCGTCTTAGTTGTATACTACAGCCCTTACTGTGGACCCAGGGGGCATGTGTGTATATATATATATATATATGTATGTATTTATGTGTGTGTGTGTGTGTAGGTCTGTCTGTAAATGTATAGGTGTGGACCGGTTGCACACAGAGTTGAACAGGGCGATCTCTGGTGCTGGACGTATACACATATATATATATATACGTATGTGTGCGCATGTATATACATACATATGTGTACGTGTGTATAGATATGTTGATATGTGCATGCAAATATATATATATATATATACATATATATATACGTATGTGTGCGCATGTATATACATACATATGTGTACGTGTGTATAGATATGTTGATATGTGCATGCAAATATATATATATATATATACATATATATATATGTGCGAATATATAATTATACCTACGCAATAGAAGATACCCCTCGTCAGAAACTCTGCGATAATAAAAGCAACAGAGACAGCTGGAGATGTGCTTCTGCACAGGGAAGACGTCCTTGCTGCTGCAGCAGCGTATGTGTACATCTTCATTAGGTGTGTACTACTACATGTGTATACATGCGTATATATGCATCAACCCAGATATTTATATCTCTATATCCATAATTATGCATGAATAATGTATATATATATGTATGTATGCGTATATTCATGTATGTGAGTATGTAGGGTTGCTGCCCACGTTGGTAAAGGCGCACACGCCATTTTTTAGCAACTACCACGTACCTCTCTCTGGAAAGGGGGATCTGCTGCAGAAGAAGCTTCTTTGGAACTACACAGGTGCAGCTCCTGCTAGGGGTCGCACCATGAAGTGATTTTCAGTTCTCATTCAGCAGCGCGCTTGGGACGCTCGTGGTGCGTTCACGGCGGCCCTGTCTCCCATTGTTTGTAACAGAGAAGTGAATAAAGATGCGTGCAGAGGGTCGTAAGGATCCGCCCGTACACCACACAAAATTGTATATCACCGACGCCTTTCCCATGTTTCTGCCGCCCCGTGCAGGGGGTCCGCGTTCCTGAGCTGGAACTGCTACTGCCGCTGCCGTGCCCACGTCCTGATGACGGCTGGCCCAGAGAGATACAGAGCGAGTGAGAGAGAGAGCGACAGCGGTCTGTCTGGAAGGAGCAATACTTTTCCCATCAGACAAAAAACCTGTAGCTTTGTGTGTGGATACATATGCATATATATACATATATATATATATATATCTGTGTCCTCACGCAGACATGTGTGTGAAGGAGGGCCGCGTGTTCTTGTGCGGTTCCGCAGCAGGACGTAGGCGCAGCTACTCGCGTCCGAAGAGATGCGATGCTGCATCCCTGCTGAAAATGTGACTGCGACAGAGTCTGCGTCTTCGACATCCCCTGAAGCTCTTCTGCTGATAAGGTTGTGCTGCTACTGTTGATCCTGGGTCGCTACTGTTGACACGGCTGCTGTTGCTGCTGCTTTTGTTCCTGCTATTGATACGGCACTGCCGCTGGTAATCCTGCGGTGCTGTGTCGTGTGCACTGCTGCGGTGATGACGGGCGATGTTTTCGCAGATCGCGTGAAAATGCTGAAGGACGCGCGCTTCAGCGCAGAAGAAGAATTAAAGGTTTTTCGAGCTAAGGAAGAGGAACGATTTCGCCAAGAGTTTGAACAGGTATCTGCTCGAACATGTCGACACATACGTATATATATATGTATATATATATCAGTGATGGCGTGTGTATACATACATAGCAGTACAACAAGTTATGGAGGTGTCCATACACTGCTACATCCCTCGCGGATAAGGTTTTTGTTCTGGTGCTTTCTCTGAAATGAAAAGGCTCTCTAAGAGCGGGGAGTAGTACTCGCATTCGTGCGGGGCACAACTGTCTTCCTCTGCAAGGGAGCACACCACGTTTCTAGCAGGGAAGTCAGATCGGTAGCGTTGCGCTGAGCGTCACCAGAGAACCAGTGGAGCTGGGAATTCTCGACGCAGACGCCGTGGCGCCAGAGGCAGACAAAATCCATTCACTAACCAGCCGAAATTTCTCTGGAGAAGCGCACCGCCATTCTCTGTTGAGAAGGGTGATTCTGTGATGTGCGCGGGGGCTTTTAAACCTGCGTACAGAACAACAAGGGGAAACAAGTTGCCAGCGGGTACCCTGCCCGTGTGTGACAATAGCGTCTAGATGTCCTGCGGTGCTGCGAAGAACGCGCAGGTAGATTATTATGTATGTGTTGTCACGCGAGAAAGTGTTTTTTACCTCTCAAAGGCCCCCTGTTCAAAGACATGTGTGCAGCCGGTGGAATATTCCTGGGGAGCTAGAAATATGTAGAATGATACCCTTGCGTATATAGGGATGTGGTACAATCACTACGACGTCGGCTATGACAGCCGACAAGGGAAGGTGTGTGTCTTTTTCGGTCGAATGTTTTTCGCTGCCCACTGCATGCGGTGGAGCAGAATTTTGATAAGTGCCGGGTCACTGCGCACTACTGTATCTCGCAACTTTCGCGTTTCAGTCGTGTCTGGCGACGTTCGCATTTGTTTCTTCGAGTCTGCAAGTGTTTTTGTACAGAGTGGACCCCCGCTGTGTTTGCCGCTTGCGTACTACCAAGAAGGCGAGGCGGTTCTGCGTGCGAACCTGTCCTCTTTACGTAGCGCTTCTATAGAATCCGTCACAAGGGACCGTGTGGTGCACGTGAAAATAAGTGAAGCGTGTGCGTGTTCTTCCTGACTCAAATATGACATTTGCAGAGTGTGGGTCAAGAAGACTCCATTGTGGCCAGTTTGGAAAACAAAACGAAGCTCGAGATTGAAGGCATCAAGCGCGACTACCTCCAAAACAAGGATAAGCTTATTAAATCAATTCACTCCAAAGTATTGTCAGTTGATCTGGCTCTCTCTCCTGAGCTTGTAGCTGTTCTGCAGAGTTGCGAGCGCAGGGGATTTTCGCCTTGAGCTGCATGTGTCCTACAGTAAATGGAAGAGGTGATCTTTCTGCTACAGTAAGAGAATTCCGAACAACATACTCCAGATGCGACGCTTTGCCGTCCACGGCGCACCAGGTTTGATTACTCCATAACAGGGCCTTCAGCGAATCGTTCCGCAAATCTGTCACTCCGTCGCAGCGACAAAATTCAACTTCGTGCTAAGTTGAGCGCGCATGGTATCTGCCTACGAAAAATGCGAAGACTCGGATGTTGACAACTGCAGGTGGCCCATCAATGATAAACAGGGACCGGTGTACGAACGTAAAAGACCGTTCACCCGGGCCTGTTGGTTTAAAGTGCGGTGTGGAACAAGAAGGCGCGGCGGCAGTGGAAATGCACAGTGATAACAAACTAGACTGCAGAGAATTTGCAACGTCCATGAGTACCCGCGGTGCGTGTGTAAAATGTTAAATCGAAACATGAAGTCTCGTCTGTCTCCGGTCCAAAAATAAGGAGCCTCCTAGAGGTATAAGGTACACGTAGAGACGTCCGTGAGTGTAGTCGAGCTACGTGGAGGACGCGGAAGAATGTGGATGTAGGCATATATCCACTGGGTGGTCGCATCACGCCCTGCAGTGGAGGTTGACGCGGTTTATACATGAGAAAATAGCTGAAAATCCCAAGAAGCAGCTTTCGCGGTTGTGCGTAAATACGTCCTTCAGTCCTGATGTCCTAACCGACCATACTTTTGCCGCGTGCGTGGCAAGAATCTTGCTTTGAACAGCGTCTTTTGGATGTTGGCGGACATGCAGAGAACGCAGTTTCGCTAAAGGTATGGAAACGGTGCAACTGCACGAGACATTGACTTTCTTGTGCGCTTCTTCTGACAAACGAGAAGTATTGATGTGCATTCGTCGGTGCACATTTTGCAGCTTGACTTAGGGTCCGGGAACGCTGCGTAGCCTGCCGTGACCATCCCAATAAGAGCCTTTAGTTGTTAATATTCACGTGTACCCCGCCTCAGACACAAACGCGTACACACAACTACACGTGCACACACACAAACACAGGGTTGCACTTTTTACACTCTTGTACCATTTTTACTTACGATGAATTGTCGGCTGTCAACACTTTCGCCAGCATAAAAATGTTTTTTTTCGTTAGAGAGGGACAAAGCCTGACCGACACAGTTGCCAACCACGTCGTGAGTAATGCCTCTCAGTTCTCCCGTATGCACTATGCGCGGCACGCTTGACAGTTTTCCTTCACATGCGCAGGCCTCGTGCGCAGCGAGATTGCCTTAAGATCTAGCACAAGACCACAAGTTACATCCTTGCAGAACAGACAGTTTACCACTTTTTCAGCAGTGGTAATGGCATTCAAGGACGTGAGCTCGCCCTCGCCATCATACACCACAACTCACTCGTACAGCATGTTGCATTTTGCTATCATCGTTCACAACTGTTTTGTGCCAATAAGCAGGATCCTTTTCTCTTCACTAGGCAATTTTTTATGTTCATCTCTACTGAGCGCAGCCACTACGATCGCCGCGTTCAAAGGAGGACGCCCGTTGCCAGCCACGAGCATTCAGGCGTGCTTACCTGTATTCAGCACGGGGCTACTCAAAACATTATATATCGCTGCAATTCCTAGCAGTATAACTGTATGTGCTCTGCGTCGTATTGTCTGTGGAAATTGAACCACCTACTTTTTGGAGATTGTGGACCTCGGCGAATACTTTCCTCGCAGGGCGCGTCACGGCTCCAAATACTGTGTACGCGGCTAGTAGCCTCGTCTACATTCAACGACTGTACACGCATATTCAGCTTGTACACAGAACTTGCTTCCTGGGCGGACGACTCCCATGCACAAGTGTGTTTAGCTCTTCTTTCGACAAGTGGGAAAGAGCGCAGATGATGGTTCGTGAAGTGCGGGCTTGAACTGTCGCCGACGTCGCCACGCATACGAACAAGATTATACGCTCCTGGTTGTTGTAGTTAGACATCTGGATGGCAGGGCGTGTGTCGATGTGAGAGTCTTACTACAAAAGTATATTCGACAAAGTAATTAGAAGATTCAAGTTTTCTTCAAGCTATACGCTGAATCTGAGGGCTGCTATTAATCACAAACCAAACACACCCATATACGCGACAGGTCACAGAAAAGGAGAGAATTCACGGGCCGAAGTGGCTTGCTAGAATAGAGAAAATATTGCCCTGTATGAACGAAAAAGTGCCTCGAAGTGCCGTTGCTGACGAGTGTTTTCTGTCGACCGCGACACGTCGCACTCGAAGCGACCTGAATTTTGAGACGCCTCATTTTTTTCCTCGCCGCCTTGTATCCAATGAACGACACCTGCAGATACGCACGTGGTAAAGGAGGTTCAACCACTTTGTGGACACATATCAAATTCCACGACAATCCTTACAAACAACTGGCTCCTTCGTCAGTCCCGGCACCGGCAAGGTGTGCCCCGGGTATTCTTCGAGAATACAAAGACACCCATTATTTATATTTGTCGTCGGCGCCTGATGAACCGGAGGCAACGGTGTGATTTCAACTTAAAGGTCGGCTCGTAGAAGGAAAAGGCAGCCGTCAACTGCCAGAACGAGCAAGCAGGCTCTAATACGCGGGAATGTCAACTCCGTCTAGTCGATGAGTGAGTGCTGAATGCCATCTCTTCTTCCGAAAGAAAAAACGGTTCTGAAAGACAAAGGCACTTGGTTTATGCTGGTTGGAACAGTGGCGACCAGGCTACGGTTCCTCATATACCGCCGCCTCAAACATATAATACGGGGTGGCCGGACGATGCCTGCAGGGGGACACCATATTCCAAGAAAGAGCACGTGACGTAAAAACACAAGAGTCACCCCAATTCTTATTGCCTCAGGTACCTCGTATCGTGTTTTCTGTGTCAAGCTTGCCCAGAAGCTAGACTGGAATGAAATCCCGGGTGTACAAGCTGCTGCGTGGAAAGGCTGAGATTCTTATTGTCTGTTTTTTTCTTTGAGGATGAGAACGACTTCGATGTGCTCAGCAAGTGGCACTACAATAGACACGCTCGCGATTGCCACATCTGCAACCTTTACGACTTTCTGGTGTTCACCACGAACAGGAGGTAACTGTCTGAGGAAGATCACAAGGTGCAACAGGGTACAACCGGTAGATACAAGCCATTGTAGTGCCTTGAAAGAACGAAGAAGACTGATTAGAAGGCAAATTGGCTTATTGCGCTCCGCAGAAGGCCAAGTGCATTGAACGTTCCTTCTGTGACAGGGCATCAAGATGGCAAACCTAATCCATTAGTGGCAGAATACCACTCCGTAAAACCAGCTGGGAGTCCCTGAACAAATTTACTGTTCCACCGACTGAATCCTCTCCTGTTGCAAGTAAATATCAGACACGCATGTGGACTCAGGTAAAAGCGCACGCTGCAGTGAACAAAAGAAAGACACGAGGGAGACTTGTTTCGTGACGAACAGAAAAAAAACTGCCTCTCATCCGTCGGTTCCTCGCGCTGGGAGCTCAAAAGCAGTACATATCCATCGGTGTTCCAGTTAGTGCCGCTCTTCTCGTGCATGAGTCTGAGAAGGTCGACAGTAGACGATTGACAGCACTACGTGGTTTCAAACAGGATTTGTCAGCGGAGCAACGCGTGCTATCTTGAAAAATGGAAGCGAATCATGTGCGGTGCAGTCCGCCTCCTTACCTTCCACGAAAGCAGCCGACGCATCGCGCAGGTGCGACGCGTGCAAACAAAGAAATCTAGTACGCTGTCAGCCACGTCTGTACACAACAAGTAAAACAACCGCACTGATTGGTGCCTGCTTTTCTGATTCACCATTGTGTATACCATCGAGGTATGTAAGCCAACCTGAGGCGGAGGTGCTCGACGGCCTCAATGAACCTCGAGGGATACTCTACTGGTGACGGGTGGAAGGCATTCACAACACTGACGGCAAGATGCCCGAAGCAGCCGAAATTCAGTCCTAGCCCACCACGTTGGTTTTCTAGGATGAGTATGCACATGCAAAGTGTACGACAAGAAGCCTGCAGCAGTTGTCGAACAGTTATCCGGCCAGACCTCGCCGACGGATCACGACACGAGAGGTGGCGCTAATCTGCACTGAAGCAACAGCGACATATCACTGGTTTTATTCTCTACCAAGGGAAAACGAATACCGTTGTGTATTACGTGGCACTTCGGAATCATGTTTTCTGAAGGTGCGACAAATCATATCGCCAGGAGCAGCGAAGTCTGGGATTTAATTCAGCGCCAGCTGACTCTGTGCTGCCTCTGCCACTTCGGCTACCGAAGGGTTAAGCTGAGGACAGGACACCTTTACTGAAGAAAGAATGAGCTAACGGACGCCCAGGGGGGACATACCGCCCAAGGCCCACGCCATTGAGGCGTTCGCTCCGAAGACAAAGAACCGAGTGTTCTTCTTTCGTCAGGCAACTTCAGCGCGAGAACGGGACGCTGGGATTGCTAAAGCAGTATTTGTCTACCAGATTCAAACTCCGTGCCGCTCAAGCCCCAGAGTAAAGCAGCGATGTTGTTTTACTAGTCACATGATTTCAGTGCGGAACTACAGACGCTACAAGGTTGTCGCCGTCGTGCAGTGCGGAAGATGCACGAACTTTTTCGACGTAGGTGCCTTCCGCTTCTAGCACTACACGCTGGTAGGCAGCCATACAGGCGGCAATCGTCATTTGGGAAACTCACGCTATTGCATTCTTTCATGCACTAATCAGTTTTTTGAGATTTTCTGTCAGGTTCTCAGTGACCTAAGTTCTCGTTCTGCATTTTGCCTACCTCCCTGCGCATACATAATGACGTGGTGCACGCACAACGTGACCGAGAAGAATTCACGTAAAAAAAGCACACGCTCGAATGCCACTCTAAAGGTATTCGAGCTCATGTCTACGTTTGAAAGCACATCAGTACAAGCTCGCATTACTGTATATTTTACATTGACATTCACCGCGGCTTCCTAAATATCAAGACTATGAGACCTCGTCGCCTTGTCGTCTTCTGGTAAGGTGATTGAATGTGGCCTAACCTGTCCATCGGGCACTGACCAGACAAGAAAAGAGGACGGAGGAAGTAGCCAGCCGAATAAGATGTCCACCGTTACTCACCAGTGCAACGAGGAAAAGTGATCATGTTTTTTTGCATCGGTATACATCTGTAGAGGTCCTGATGCAGTGACCTGTCCTTTTGCTCAGCAAGAAGCAGCCGCACGCATACTAACAAAGTCTCAACGTGGAATCATTCTTTAGAATTGCGACTGCAGGTGCGGATTCAGCGAAGGTGAAAAAGGAAGCATACATAATGGTAATATAAACGACTCCTTAAAAGTGGAAGCCTGCAGGCGAGCAGACAGGGCACTTTAGGACTTCATTCACCGGAACGCCAAATCCGTCCACTCCGCGATCAACTTTACATGATACCCCCCGGAGTTCGCTCAAAATTAAGTTGTCAGAGAGCATTCTGATGGAAACACGTGTAACAGACAAAATATTCAGAACAGAAAAAAAAAGTAGCGTGCGCTCCCTCCCACCCGCATTCTCTGTCACACACATTCCCACAGGTAGAGTAAGTGGTACGCTGGTCATTGCAAAGCCTTTTCCGAGTCAGGCGGCACATTTGAAAACTGGAACAACGTTCCACTTAATGCGGGCCGTTACACACAAATTATGTTGCAAACACATATCAGTGCTGAGTCACTGAAGGACTTGTGAACGACGACAGGGAGAGGGCCAGCTCCGCAGGAGAATTGCTTGTCAAAACATTTCAACCTGCCTATGACTACCGCTGTGCAATAAACGCATTCGACTTACCAGCCTACAGGGAATAACGCGCTATGTCTGTCCAGTTCCTTGGAAACATATGCACTCGGCCATGTCTCTCCTTCTGCAATCGCGAAATAGTGTACCACGACAAAACTACATTCATATGTACTACGCAATGTCAGACAAAAGCAGAACACTATAAGTGACACGATCGAGCAGAAGCCGGGAACCAGAAGCGTCAGGTTTCTCGCCGAGGTCAACATCTTTCTTTACCTCCTACTGTTCGCTCCGCGGCCTCATACGCGAGACGTAATTACTAAGCAAGCTTCTGCAGCTTGTACTTTGAGGTTGAAGCATGAACTTACCATCACTCAGAAGATTTCAACTTTTGCCCTCAGCTATTCATCCTTTCTTCAACAGACGAGAGTATCTACGATATCGGCGTCGCCTTGTTTCAACGCAATTTTTCCACGCATAATGAGCACAGATTACAAGAAAGCCATAGCTGATTTGCTCTGCAGGACATCGTAAGGTAACCCACATATAACATCTCCTTTTGACCCGGTGACGTACGTTACGACTCTGACAAAACACTCCAAAAAAAGGTCCGGACAAGACGAATTCGTTGCAGTCTGATTGAAGAGACTTCCACTCTGTGGTTCTGCTCCGTCACCAGCAGTATTTATCTCTGCCCTGTTTGCAGCGTTCGTCAAGCCGTTCCTCCGCAGTCAACTCGCGATCGACTTTCCGCGTCGTTACTTTGTATCCCCACATACCCGTTTTTTCACGCACAGAGACGAGGCGTGCGGCCTTTTGTAATTTCTTCTGAAGCCGCTTTGCAATTGCTTCTTGTACAGCTGCACTATCTTCTTCGGACTCGCTTCCCTCCTTCGACGGCGCTCCTGCCGTGTCACCCTTGCCGCTGCTGCGCTGCAGCTGCTTCCGTTTCGCCTGTTGCTGACGCAACCTATTCGCCTCTTTCCGTACAGCATAGACTGATGTGCTCAGCAAATCCGAAGCGAACGGGAACGCCACCGTCAAGCTTCGATTGGTCAGGACCTGAGCCACAATCACCTCCTGCACTTGGAGAGTCTGCGGGTTTTTCACGAGCAGAACATCTCCTGCCTCCACTTCTTCCTGGAACTTCGTCTCGAAACCCTGTATCGTACAACCGCTTGAAACAATTCGCCCGGACCCCTCGATTTCTTCTGCAGCGACTACCCGTCGTGAAGTTTCGTCTCCCTCGTGCTCGCTTTTGAAGCGTTTACGTGCCGCGGAAGAACCGTACTCGGCAGCGCCAAGGCTCTCTGTTCCGCCATCCACGCCACCCTTCTCACCTGCGGCAGAAAAACGTTCCAATTGTGCCCTTTTCCTTTGTTCTCTCTTTCGTGCCAATTTCTTCTCTTCTTTCAAGCTTTTGCCCCGACCTTTGAAGGAAAGAGCGCCGCTGCGGCGTTCGTAAAGCGCGCTCTCTCCACTCGCAGAGGTGGTGTCTGCCATTGTCTCTTCGGAAGTGAGAATACCAACTGGAAACCAGCGATACCGAATTCACATTGTTTCCACCTTCCTCACAGCAGAATTAGCACCGTTCATTTTTCCCCTACTATCGCAGCAGCTGCTCTACTCCTGCAGCTGACAAGAGACTCGCAGTTTTCCGGGGATCCTTTCTTTTATTCGCTGCTGCGACTGGTCACGCCTTCTCCGCTCATTCTCTATACATCAGCTTCGCAGCAACAAATTTCAGCGCGGCGTCCTCTATGTGCCTCCTGATGCCATTAGTGTCTCACTTCGCAGTGAGGCTAAGCAACAGATCCACGAGGTGTTGTGACCCTTGCTCAGTAACATTTGCCGCTACAGTAGCCTGCGTACCTGCTTCTTGGTCTGCTGCCGCAGACGGTACAGCTGACGCTATTGCCGCTCGTGTCGCTGCTGCTCTTACCTGCTTGTCCCCGGCACTTCTCACGCAAATACGGCATAAAGCGGTAGAACACGAAGAGCAAGACAATCTGCTTTCGCTGGGTGTGACATCAAAGTGCTCGCAGTGTTGCGCGGATCGGTGGCAAGAATCAACGCTGGAGTCGTAGCGCTACGCGCGTGCTACCCGCTTAGAGAAAGCCAAGTTTACTTACTTAAAGTAAACCGCTGCTCAAAAAGGGAAGCAGACACCAGCGGAGTTGCATGGAGACGGTGCAATGTAGAACCTAAGTTGGAAAGTATCCATGCTGCATAGAAATGAGGTGTGAAAAGCAGTATACTCAAGGATAGGGGGCTAGCTAGTGAAGGATTCTTCGCGAAGGATTCACACGGAAAAGATTCGAGGTCCTGAGCCAACGGGCCGCACAGAGTAGAAAAATTGAAGTACTGCAGAATGAGGTGAACCTGGTAAGCAGGTACAAATAAAAACTAGCGGTGCCGGTGTGAAAAAGATCAAAGAATTTCGTATGCCGGCGACACACATGAACGCGGCGCATGCGTGGCGTTTACACCTCCACGGAATATACAGGCAGAGCACCAGGCACGTGAACAACGTAGCCAAAGGGGCGCGAAGCGTAATTTCTACGTAGAATCTTGGAAGGAAATGCCCTGTGTCAATTTTGTGGGTAAGTGCGCTAAAAGCTCTGCGTTAACTGCAGTGTTGCGCAACATGTAGGTACGTTTCCCGGGTTGTTCACTCGTATCCGTCGATTGAATACATGCAAATAGTATTGCCAGGGCCATGACTGATTGACGAACGTCAGCTATCTATGTAGATAGATGATGGACCTTTATAAATTGTGAGGAACCCGCATATTAAGATAACTTCCGCGTGTAGAGAGCCAGCCTTCAAAGAACGGAGATCATTTATGTACCCGCTTGCAGCTCCTTGCAGATCATGAGTATGCGTAACCATACGTTTTGTCAAGTTGAAATGCGTTTCCAGGCAAGGATTGCCAGTGCCTGAAGAGAGACAACGTTTCAAGTAACGGACGGAGTCAGTGATTCACCTGTCTTTCCGATCAATGCGGTGAGGGGGTAGCATGTACATCGTAAGGGGGGAACTACTCGCCCGCACATCCGGAACCTGACCGGCCAATACGCGCATTTGTCTCTTAATGTCCAAAATGCATAGTTGTGGAAAGGGGGCGGAAGTCGGATGTGGATCACCCTAGCGAGTCAAGAATGAGTGCTCGCTACACGGAGACAGACTCGGTAGCGACACCCAAACGCAACATCTGGGAACGCGAAGAAGGGAGGAAGTAATAATGTAGTTTTCCGGTCAAATAGGTGAGAATACACTGTCGTGCAGGACGATGAAAAGAACAGCAGCAGAGAAAACATGTGCCAAGCTCAGCCGCATTCGTAACCAGACAAGTCAGGCGAACTGAAGGACTAAAATGCAAAAACTGGTCAAAATGAAGTTACTCGGACACCTGAAACGTCAGAATACATTGTCGTGCAGAGGGCTCACACGAACGCCAGGGAGTGCGGTAAGCTCACCTGCACGTGTAGTCAGAAAAGCTGGACGAACTGAACGACCGGAATGCAATTTGTCCTTTACATGAAACGAGGAGAGGACTACACAGCACAGGGAAGAACGACTAAGAAAGGAGCGCGGACACACGGTGGGGAACGACAAAAGAGAAAAAGCTTTTAAGTCGAGATGCTCCAAAGCCTGACAGGACAGTGACTCCCGCACGCAAAGATTGACGGGTAGTTCTTAAGGGCAGAGCAGAAGACTGACGACAGTCACCGTCACGGAAATCGCCTCTTCTGAGATAGCACATGTCTTATTTGGTTCCTGGCGGAACAAGAGGAGACGAAAAACGAACGCCGCATATATACGAAAATGTGCATATCTGTCTGTGAAATTAGCAATATCTTTCAAGCTTGCATTTCCAGTTACTGGTTTTCCTGGGTGCTTCCGGTTGGTAGGTACCTTTCAAGCACCACCCGGGCACACACGCAGAAAGAGGCGCACTGCAGCGCACGCGCAACGTATATATGAGGTTATAGATATGTGCCAGTAGCTGCGCAGGTCACGGAATTACGGATATAATTCTGTATAGCTGCCTCTGTAGGAGGATGGAAGGAGTGCGCTGTAATGTATACTGAAGTGGCCTCAGCTATCCTCCCATGACATGAGTGTGAGTTTTCCCTTCCGTGCCGGCGTATATGCTGTTTTACTGGAAGGTGTGCCATTTCCCCATACGCAGCTTGTGTGATTTGTCGTACGTTAGGGGCAGGAGACTTTGATTTTACTTCACCGTTGCGCACAGAGGCCAGGAGTGTACTTGCCTATTGTCAGCGATGCTGTGCCCAGGAGATATTCCAGCAGGAGCAGCCCCTGTTGTTGGTGTAGTATCGAATGTCACAACTCCTCGCGTACTGCTGTGGCTGTTGCGGCCTCAGCATTGCTAATGCCGTACTTCGGGCGTGCGGCGATATGACGGTCGCGGTGCTGCACCTGCAAGCCCTGCGTATCTTCTGATGCAATGATTGTCTTGCTCAAGCGGTAGTTCTGCTGCGCGCCTTCCAACAGATACATGTCGAGTATCGTGCCGGCCAAATATGTATCTTCGCCCTCTCTTAAAGCCCATGACACCGTGTGACTGCAGATAATTTGCTTGTGTTGTGGATTCACCTGTGATGCGTATAGGGGAACTGCGCTGTTGCGCTGGTTGGGAACTACTACCCTGCTCTTACTGGTCTTTGCTAGAGGGGAGATTCAGACTCACCAGCGCTATGAGATGAAGGAGGAAAAGCAAGGGAAATAATAAGGGAGCTAGGTAGCGGTAAGGAGACAGTAGGGCAAGTAGGAGAGTGTTGTACAGCAGAGATGCATTTGGAATACCTACGCAACATAGATTGTGATTGTGAAAGAGCGGACGGTTTTGGCCAGCAGGGCGCCGCGGCATGCCCCGCTGTCAAGGAAAGCTGACAGGCAGTTGCCTTTGAAATGCACTGATACGTCTCGCAGAAACTTTCACGAGATATTTTAGCTGCATCTCGCTGCCTGGGGAGTCGTTATATATTGGTTCCGCCCACATGCTTTGGCCGCTTTCGCTTGTGTTGTTGTTTGTATTGCTTGTGCTGTCCCCGTTGTTGCGGTGCCAGGGCTCACTTCCGGTCCTCGTGTCACTCTCTGACAAACTTCACACGTGCACTATTGTGCACGTGTTTATGTGCTCCACGTTTCATGGAGTCGCTACTGTAGCGTCTGCATTTAAGCTGTAACTACAACGGGTACTACCACTGCGCTGCTACCAACGAAGCAGAAATGCCAGTGCTGCAGTAGAAGAGTAGTTCACCAGTCACAGCGGAACGGCCGCCCTGTCGCCTGTAGTGCTGTCAATGCGGCGGGGAGTGTTTTACTACTTCCAGATGCTCCCAACGTATGCTCTGAGCTTGATGCACCATGCTTCTCCCGAAAGGGCGGTAGCGCCTCTGCTGGTGTTGTCGCCGCCGCCATTCGGAGTTCTGTACGCTTGCCAGTTCTTAATTTCCGGTCGTTACTATATTTGGTGTGGTGTACCGCTGCAGGCACTTCGCTCACCTGAAGAGGAGCAGCATTCTGCTTTTTTCGACAGTAAAGGCAGAAGGGGACAGGCAGTGCCTGCGGGGCTTGACGTGTCCTCGCTCGGTGTGGCTCTCCGTTTCACGATGCAGGGACGGGGTTCTTAAATTGTGTTCACCCACTCGTTAACACACCCTCGCGTACTCTGATCTCGTGTCTGCTGTATGCACACAACAGCTGCGGGAAACAAGGCCCGCTGCCACCATCATTCCACGCGTGCTGTTGTGTCAAATGCTGCCGTGTTCCTGTCTCGGTTGAGTAGAGCGGGTGTAGGTGTTCTTGTATGACTCTGTTGCTGGGAAAGACCCGGCTGTCTGCGGGTGTTGGCGTTCTGGAGTTTCGTTTGACATGAGAGTGTTACCAGGGTCGCAGTTGAGCTCCCCTGGGGTCTTGAGGCTGTCTGTACCACCATTGGTAACTGATGCTCCGGTTGCCGCCGAGCAGTGAGGCGGACCAGCGCGGCTGCAGCCTATTTTTCAGATATCCAGTAGTCAGTGTTGGACACCCCGTCACCGGGAGAGAGAGAGAGGTGAAACTTCTTGATCTATTGTTCTAGTCTGAGGAGTTACATGCCACACTGTTGTTTTCCACTCGTGTAGGCTTTTAATAAGGCCTTTGCGACCACTTTATTGTGTCTCCGCGTACGGATCGCGCTTGTGAGGGGCGCCGTAGGCCCGCCCCTACGCGCAATCAAGGCGACGACACGGTCAATTTCGTCCGTCCTCCCAGTTGGCTGCGTGAAAAGGTCATTTGCTTTTCTTGACTGTTCTTCTTCAGAAGAAGATAAAGACACGTCCAGGCAACAGCAGCGCCCGGTGCTACGGCTGAGCGCTGGCTACTGCGTAGTAGCAGCGACGGCAGCACACGCAGCGGGGGGCCACTCGCGAAGGATCCAACATCACAACGGACTAGAAAAGCATGGGAAAATCCAGGAACACCGGCCACAATAGGGAACGGTATGTAGTTGAGGGACTTTCGCAGCAGAGACTATAGCTGTGGAAACGAGACCACGAGGAGTCGCGTCACAGCGCTTGCTGCGGCGCAACGGTAAAATGTGGCCGGAAGGAAAGGGCCAGCAGCACATGGTACATCGTTGCTGTCGTACTCGTACATGAGCTGCACGAACCGAGAAGTGCCTGCTTTGACCAAGTCGATACACCACTCACAGAATTTGTCCGTGCACACAGTTACTCGCTAAAATACGTCTAACTGTGTACGCGAGCATCTGTGGGCGTGCGTCGGCAGTGTAAGCTGCGTGGACGCGGATGGACACGTCCAGCGGTAAACGGCGGGAACAGTGGTTGCCTAGGGAAAGCGATACACACAACTCATACGCGTATACTGCGTCTACCTGCGGACCCAGTTTTCCCAATATTTCTTTGGCCTTAAAGTGTACCCGCTACTGCAGCTTTCAAATGCTGGAAAAGTGCATCTGCGCCTACGCGTGCCAAAATTTGCCGTAGACGTGCTTGGGGTCAAAGGCGGAAGAATGGTAAAGAAGGTCTCGTTGAGTTGACAACATAGAAGGTTGATGAGTTCAGTGGAGTGGGGAGACAGGAAGAGAGATTTAGTTCTGACCAATATGGGGTGTACCTCTAGAACCATACAGCATCGCGGTGACGCGTGAGATACTGGGAAAACATGTGACTGGTTTACTGGACGATGATGTGCGAGAGGGAAGCGGGAACTTGTATGTTAATCAATGCACAGCCCTTTGTAAACAGGTGGACTGTACATGTTCACGGATGTTAAGTGCATATCAGTTTATCGGAATACGCATGTGTCGCCGGTTCGTCCGCTCACTGATGACTTCTCCTTTTTCAAATTGTATGTACACATATTCACACAGAAAAGTAGGGAACTCAAAATTTTGAGTCTTTACATGTGCGTCGGGGTGGACATCCTCTTTCGTCACGTACTTAGGGACTTTCGGAATAGGTTCGAATGTTCTGTCGCCTTCGGGATGAAAAGGCTCGGGTAGTGTTGCAGAAGAGGTAGTGAATCAGTGTGTGTTCGTCAGCCACTACAGTTGCAAACTTTTCCGTGCGTTATCGAGAATCCAGCCGGCTGCCTGGTGGGAGATAGCGATATGTGTGTGAAGTTTTTTACAAATTTGTGTACAGTACACCGTGTAATCCACAAGACATATTCAGCCTGGAAACATCATCTTAGGGTTGCTTCCCTTAGCTCGAATATGTGTGCCAGTGGGGCACAACAGACACCGGAGGGCGTTTGAACTTGTTTGTTCAAACAAGCTCGAAATAAGTTTGACACATACGTAGAATGTAAAAGGTGTTGCCCACGTGTGATGCGGAAGGAGCTTCACGTGGAGGAACTGAAGAGCATATGCAGCGTGTCCCCATTGACTTGCACCACGTGTGTATTCTGAAGCTGTGTGCCTTAGAGATCAACCTGGACGAAAACTGCGCTGGGTGCACGTGTATTGACGCACAATAATTTGTCGACTTGTCAGAAGCACGTGGACTTTTCCTCTCGAACGTGGTGAAGGACGCGAGTGAACAAGCGCGCGTCCGGCAAGAAGCGCACAAAGAGGCGTCTGCGTTGTTGAAAGACCGTTCTTCAACGTGTTTGTGCAGTTAATGAAGTTGCGCTTGTGTTACATCTCGCTGTAGAGACCTATGTATATATATTTACATATATGCATACACGTGTTCATCTATAGAGATAACTACGGCTGCGCGAACACGCATGAGGTGATCTTTGGATTCTTGAATGAAGGCAGTATCGGCGAGGGCGACTGCCGCGATAGGGGCTGATTAGCACCCGAGGATCCCCTGCTCAGTAAGAGCAGAGCAGTTTACCTTCGCGTGTTGTGCTGCGTGCCGTGTGTCCTTTCAATCCAGAATACCTCTCCTGCTGTTTCGCTATCAGCGAGTATCTGTAGGGACCAGATCGGCTAACAGAAGAGCTTAGAGTAGTGTGCTCCGTTCTCCTTCCTGCGCTTACGCGTCCCTTCGACCCGCAAAGAAAGCCAAATGCACCCAGTGAGAGGATGCGACTGCACATCGCGGTGAAGAGGTGCACTGTGTCACAGAGTGAGGGGCAATCACACACAACGAATCTGTCCAGCGTACGGCTCTAGGGAGGAGATATTTTTCAATAGCTTCACTGTGTGTAAGACAGACGGGTGCAAAAGGTGTGAAACATGCCGTTCACGGTATTACTGACCACCAAACTAATCGAAGCAGCGACGACCATCAAAGTGGATGGAGTCACAATTTGCGTCACCTTCGTCTCCTTTTCAAGAGACGGGGTTACCATCTGAACTTCTGTTTGGACTTCATTTCGTCGGTTACTTCTGCATTGACCTGTTCCCGTTTGTCTCCTACTGAGGGGAAACGATGACGAGTATTCCATTCCGTGGTGGAGAGGGAATCTTTCTTTTCCTAATGTTAGGTGGCTGTGTGTATGGGTATCTTGTACCTGGTGGGAATTGCATGTAGGTGAATCGTGGCCGAGAGATTAGAAATAGCCGCAGCAAGCGACGGTGCGTTCTGCGTCATCTTTAATCAGCAGAGAGGCGCGAAATACCGCTTTTTAAGCGGTGCCCAACAGCCATGTAGGAGAAACAACCACATCGTCCTTTCCTACGCTGCAAAAGACTCAGCTGTGGCTTCAGCGTCTCCTGGAACTGGATTTGACGTGTGTGGGTTCCTCCCTAGCTAGCAAACATTGCTGTGGCAGTCTGGAGACCATCCCACAGTCACAACCCTAAATGCAGCAGTGCCGGGTGTAGCAGCTGTCGCAGAAGCAGCATCCCCACTCGGATGCAAAGCAGGAACATCAGGATGTCTAGCTGGGGTAGACTCAATTCAGCGGTGGCGGCGCAGCTGGAGCTGTGACTCAGCAGAATTGAGAAGACGCCAAAAAGCGACATACCCTCCGCTACAACTGGAGTAGCAGTGCCGACCTGCCTGTGTATGGCTGCTGGTTGCTTCAGGCGTCCTGCACAACAGCAACACCGACAGCGTGCAGGGGCAGGATCAGAGGTGCGTCGGAGCAACAGCAGATGCACACAAGATAAACTCACACGAAAGACTTGCTGTTTGCAACGAGATCCACATACGTGCATCTGCTGCATTCTTGGTGATTCTTTTCTCCGGCTCCTTTATGTCCGTGCTTTGTAACAGCTTGCGTGTCGTATTTCTGAAGGTGTGTATACCTCGGAGTGATTTGTCGGGTGGACCCGTATCGATTGTCTGACACTGATTTCTCCTCGCGAGTGCTTTGTCTACATTGAAAATCCTGTCACGTCGCGGTCTTTGCTTTCTTCTTCAGTCTTGCTCCTGCTTCATATTGCTTCCTGCACTGCTTCAGTTCGTCTTTCTGCCTTCCACCTCTGGATCTCTTCTTTCATTTGACTCTTGCAGGACGTCTTCCACAAAGTCACCACACTCCTTTCCGCTGCCTCTCTCGCCTCGTTCCGCTTCATTTTTGTGGCCGCACTTGCTTTCTGGCAAATCCTGTGTATCCGCTCAGCTCTGCAACTTCACCCCCAGTCTCTTCCTTCATTTGGTTGATCCAGCCCGTCAGTCGTTTCTTTATCACTTCTGCCTCTTCCCCGGCGTCTTGAAACGTTTGACCGGACGTCCGCGTTGACACCTGCAAGCCGTCCAACTGGCGTTGTCTCGTCTTGTTCTTTCGGCTTCACCTCCCCTTCTGTCTGCGCTCTCCTCTTTTCCACTGGTGTCGACTTCCCCGGACTGAGATTTTTTACTTTCGTCTTCCTACCGGCTCTTTCCTCCATCGTCTCCTCCCCGTTCTCGCTTTCCAACCCGTTTCGCCTTTCAGCCCCTGGTGCTCTCTCTTGCGCTCCTGCATCTCTTTTTCGTTCCGTCCGAGTCCAAACCGGCGCTGTTTTCTGTCGCTGCGTCCGCACACGACACGTCCGTCCAAATCTCGCACTCTGCCGTATTCCTCGATTCCGCGACCTTCCCCGCTCCCTTTTCGTCCTTCTGTTCGTAGTCCTTAATTTCCTAGCAGCAAGTCTTCTGTTTTTCCTAGTTCTTCCTCTTGCTGCTCCTTTTCGCGGTTTTCTCTGTAACCGGCCCCCGTCATCTGCTTCCCCCCGTCGTCTGCCTCGGACGCCTAGTTGAACTAAGATTAGTGACCATGGGAGACGCAATCGTCGTGCTGGCAGTGCTACTGGCGCTGGTCGCCGTGCTTCTTTCACTCGACTACCGCGATGGCAACCGCTTTGCCTGTCTCTTTGCCGAAGACCGAGACATGCGTGCTGCCGGCTTGCACGGTTATTTCCAGTATTCTGAAGATACCCGCACGTTTGTGAACCGAGGTACGTCATACTGCGCCAACAAGTGCTGATGTTGCTCCTGCGGGTGCCGCGCGTGCTGCCGCCGCTGCTGCAATGCCCATCACCGCAACGTTGTGCAGTCGAAAAAGCTCTGTGCTGCTCCAGCGCTGCCTTTTTTGGCGCGAAACGTGCACCTCTCTTTGTGTGTGCTGTTCGTTCTGCTGCATCTGCAGCGGAAAATGCAGAATGCCTTCCTGTGTCTACACGAACGTACTATACCAGTACCTATAGACGGTCCTGTGGAGAAAGACGCACGTCACTGTCATGCCTACGGCGCGCCCCCAAGGCGTGCATGTGTATTTGTGGGAGGCGGGTGTGGGTGCCTCATAAAAGAGTGTGTTTGAATTCCGTGCGTCGGCGAAACATTCTAGTAGGGATGCAATGCCACCTAGAACCCATTTGCTCAGACAGATTCGGCGTAGTCGGCGCGTGTGGAGGTCTGCGTTTCCACACAATGGGAAAGGAAAGAGAGCTATGCGTGGGGCCACGGATCAAGAAGCTTTACTCTCTGCGGGCGGTGAACAGGAAAAGCCGCGACTGCGATTCAGAGGAGATAGTCCTTTCAGCCCTGCGGCGCACGCTGCATCGTCTCGTAACTAAGGACCTAGGCATCGACCTCGCGCTTACGTATTTGGTCATATTCCACTCACACATATATCTATCTATCTATACATATATATGTAAATACGTATGTGAACACACACGTAGGAAGGTGACCGCAATGGGTTTTCTTGGGTTTGTGCTGCATGGATGCGAAACAGCGAAAGGTTTGTTTTTTTCTTTGACCGCGTGCGACTTAACACTGTCCGATAGCCGCACACTGCATCTGCCTCTTCTTCTCTCTGTCTGTCGCTCTCTCTTTCTCTCTACGTGGGCGTATGGCATGTTGAGCTGTGCGCGGGTGTCGCTGTCTAGATCGTATGTAGATTTTGCCACATGCATCTCAAGACGCCAACTGGGTGTCTATGCACGTCTATTTTTTTCTTTGTGTCTGCTGGGTCTTGAGGATAGTTGCTGAGGAAGCAGAGATGTTCGGAAGACTTTGTGGCCATGTTTGCGTGCACGTGCGTATGTGGCTGTTTTGTTTTTTGTTTGAAATACCTAGACGTCGTGCTGTCATGACACGACACAGACTCTGTGCATGCAGTTGGGTACGTAGACGTAACTACGTAGAGAAGCCTCAGCACCTCAGCATCAGCAGCACCAGCACCACCAACCAAAGCAGCTGCAGCACTCGTAGCACTAGGAGCGCCACGCTCACGTGTGTGTGAGGCCCTTCTGTTCGAAGAAGTTGCAGGCCATTTGTGTCTGCGTCTCTAGGTGCCGTGGCGCACAAGGCATACAGACCGCTATACGCTGTGCATCTGTGTTGGAAGCGTGTGCGCGTGTGTTGCTTTTGGCGAATTCCTCTTCGGCTTTCGGCAGGAGAGAGAGAAGTCTGCCTCGAGGACATTGTCGACTTTGTCAACCGGCGCCGCATGGGCCCTGACATGAAAGTCAACACAGTCGTAAGGAAACGCACTTCATTTTTCCTGTTTCTTCCGTCCTGTTTTCGCTTTCGTCGTCTTTTCATTTCTGCCGCCATTCTCCCTCTCCTGCCAAAGATGCCTCCTCCTCCTTCCTTGCACTGGAGATTCTCAGGCGATGCCGTAACAACGGTTGCCTACCGATTCTCAGCGGTCCTGATGCCATCTATGCACACGTAGTACTTACGCGTATGCGTACATCTATGTATTTTATACCTGTCCAGCTATCTGTATATCTCTCTATCTATATACATATATATATGTATATATATATCTATATATGTGTATCTCTTTCTCTGTACATATATATATATATATACATATATATATATATATATGTACACGCACAGGAGGTTTGTCCTCGTATATGTATGTGCACTTATGTATCAGTTTACGTATTAGTATGCATATGTATGAATATATTTATATATATGTGCACGTGTCTATGGATGTAGTCGTGCACGTACGTGCAGTGTTCGGGTTCTCGGATGCCTTCTCTTTGTGTATCGACATTTTATGTAGTTGCAGACCCAGAGCCACATACAGAGGCACGTACCTACCCATACACACACTGCTTGTACGGGTGGCGATGGCCTGCTGCTTTCGTAAATGTCCTTGAAACCGTTTTCACTCGTGATCCACTCTGTGCCTCTGGCTCTATTTAGACGAGCACGTCCTGAGAAACGCACCTGTCTACAAGTTTATGTATCGCGCGGACAGACGGGGAAGGGCGCACTTGCGCTTGTGCCCGCGGTCGTTTTTTTGATAGTGGAAAGAAAGGTCCGGAAGGATTTCTTCCCGTGCGCGTCTGGTAGGCAAATGGTCTGAAGGATGCATGACGTGGACAAACCTTTGTCGCATTGCTTAGACGTACGCAGATATATATCTGTATTAGTACCAAGCCATATAGACGTTCCCTTTTCGTCTTCTGCGTGTAAATACATGCTCTCTCGCAAACGTCCCTGGTGAACTCTGATACAACGGATGCGTACTCCCTCGTCGCATGTGTATATATGTATCCCATATGGATGTAGATATGCTGGGGAGACGTGAACACGTTTATCTTACCAGGTATAGCTCCATTCCTGTCTCCGGTACACGCATTCTCATTTTCTGGCACGTTGTAACGTATGTTTACACTCGTGTATATAGATGTATATGTTTGTGTGTGCCGGAGGGTGCATTTACCATGTGCTCATCGCATTCTACCTGTATATATATATATGTCTACGTATATGTCGTACACCTGTATGTATATACGCACTCTCCGCTTTGTCTTATTTCCTCTCTGTATATGTGTACCCGCCCATTTAAGGTACGTGGATGCATACTCGTGGATGTGTACATCTATGGACGACGTACAGCGGCAACTCCTTCACGTTGTCTACGACTGCTGCTGCTGCTGCTGTCGCTGATTAGGACGACGCAATGACGCTCGAGCAGCAAGTAGACATGCTCGGCGCGATGCTTGAAGCAAATTTCCACGGCGGCTTCTGGGTCAGCACCCCCTGGATGTATCAGTACAACGGAGGTGCGAAAACTAGGTTGTAAATACATCTGCACAGAGAAAGAAGAAGAAGGATGGAGAAGAAGCCATATATATATATATGTAGCGTTCGTGTGTGTTTATATGCGTGTGATTAGAAGTCGACGCGCACACCTATATATATATATATCAATCAGAGAAGGAAAAAGGAGGAGGAAGAGGAATTCACATGTACATAATGTACATATATATGTATATGTGCGCATGTATATGGATACGCATATATGTAGAGATTGAAGTGTATATATATATATGCAGATAAGGTATACACGTCTAGAAATGAATATATGCAGAAGGACGCTAACACATATACCTACACGCACATCTACGTATATGCGAGGATGCTGGAACACCGGCGTAGGTAGGGGTGTAAAAACCGTCTGTACATACATTCATACACATAGATGTACTCCTTGCTGCTCACGTCTATACGTGTGTGTACATATATATAGATATTGTTCACGCGTGTATGTACACATGAATATACGTACGTGTTATCGAAAGCTCTCCTGCGTACGACCGTCACGGATCCGCAGGTGGTGAAAAAGAGCGAGAAGATTCGTAGAGCGCCGGTAAATTCCCTCGCAGCATGTGCATATGCACGCGTAGTAATTAAAACATGCCCCCTCTGCGCCTCACACACGTGTCTCTCTCCTCGAGTAAATCATCGTGTCCCTGTGTCTCTCTGTGCAGGACGTCAGTCTTCCATCTCTCCATTTTTTTGCTCCCTCTCTCTCTGTCTCATCCCACATGTAGCTATATATATATATATACATATAGCTGCCACTTGCTGCTTCCGGAGACAGGGCGCCTGTACCATACGTTTTCACACGCACGTGCACGTCTCTGTCTTCCTGGTCAAGCAGAAGTGTCTTGTCATGTTGTAGATAATACGAAATCTTAGCCTTTGTGCGTTTCAACGCAACGTCCGTCGCGGTCTCCCTCGCGCCGTGTAAACGTCCGGCCGGTGCGGAAAGTTCGCGTCTACCATACGCGGTGTTTTAAGCGTGCGTCTCAGCGCATGCGTGGAGAACTTTGTTCTTTTTTCGTCTCAGGAAGCCCCGTCTTGAGCAGACTTCTCTATGCAGACCCGGATGAGGTGGTGGTAGTTAGCGGCTCTAGAACGACGTACAGCGGCATGCTCGACACTGCTGCGACGGCAGAATCCATTTTTCTGCTCGAAGTGAGCACGGCAGCAGCACGCTTTCTTCAGTTCGACCTACAACGTAACACCTCCGGCGCAAGCGTGCGACAGCAGTTTCCGCCTGTTCCCCTCTCGCGCTCGCTGTCTCTCCCTCGCCATCCCCTCGCGTCGTTTGCTCCTCTCTCGGTCTCCCGCTGTCTCCGTTTCTCCCCGTGTGTGTCTCCCTGTCTCCGTCTCCGCCTGTCTCTGCCCCCCTCTGGCTGCCGCTGTCTGTCGCTGCGTCTCTCTCTGTGCCTCTATCGTCGTCCCCGTCCCTCCCTCTGTCTCCGTTTCTGTCGCTGTCTTGACAGCTATGTATGGATGTACGAGCTCGATAGAGGAAAGCGGGCACTCGATTGCTGCCGCTGCTTGTCCTTGCTCTTGAACACGTGCCCACGCGCGGTTGTACTTTTTCATTGCAAAGCTGTTGAACTTCACGACAACCACTGCTACTGCCAAAATTTTTTTCCCTGAGAAGCAAGGAAATTCGGAAGACACACGCACCCGGTGTTCTGGCTCGCCGCAGTTACTCCTGAGTCCTTCCTGCTACATTCTTTGCCTTCTGGCTTTTTTTTCTCTCCCGAAGTTTCTGTTCCCTCTTCGGCCTCCTTCCTATTCTCCTTGTTTTCGTTTCTTTGGTGTCTGTGTCGCCCGTCACACTTTTCTTCCGCATCTTCCGTCCTTCTTCCTCAAGTCTCTCCCTCGTCCTTTCTGCCGTTCGCTTCCCTTTCTACTTCTTCTTCACCACCTCCGCGTCTCGCTTTGTGTCATATCTCGCACTTCTTCTGTCTGTTCTCATCCGATCCTCCCTTTCTTTCGAATCTTCTTCCTTTTTGCTCTCCCGTCCCGTTCTTTTCCTTCTCCACCATCTCCGTTTCGTCGTCAGTTTTCTTCACCACCTCCTCTCCTCTCCTATTTCTTCTCTACCGAGTCCTCTTCTTTTTCCCCGCGCCTTCCGTGTTCGCTTCTTGTAATTTCCGTGTCCCGTGGATACTTCTTTTTTCCTTCCCTCTCGTTCATTCCCAGGGTGGTCTTCGACTCCAACGCAGAGCCCCGTTGCGAGGCGTGCTGCTGGCACCTCTGCTGCGGCGACGTGCAACTGACACGCGACTTGAAGCGGTCGCTGCGGAAGGAGAACTTTGGCAGAATGCATTCCGGATAAAAAAAGGAAAACAGCTGCTCTACGGCACTGCTGGAGTAAGCAGTCGACACGAGCAAGATAGCAAGAAAGGCTTACGGAAGAGAATTCAAAAAAAGACGGCCCGTTGTAGATATGTGAATACCCGGGAGACGTCTAGAGAAACAGACAGTCATGTCTGAAAGCCACTTGCTTAGTTGCGGAAGAATTGCCGCGTGTGTGTAGAGAGAGTGGAAACATCCTTATCTATTTATCTGTATACGTATGGACAAACTGCTGCGTGGATGCACACACATATGCATGTATAGTTATATATATATATACGTATATGTGCGCGACGCGTGGGTTGGCAACAGCCTCTACGGGGAAGGCGTTTATCTCGTTGCAGTGCTGGGTAGCAACTTGGTGGTGCAGAGGCCGTGCGTCCACCTGTTGTGTCCCCTGCTAAATTGTACGTATATATATTTGTATTCACATTTACACGTATATATATGTATATATATATCTGGGGGAGTGTTGTGCGAGCGAGATAAATAGCTAGGAGCCGGAACATCCACTCTGCGATTGTACTACTCACATACGTATTTTTTTAGTAGTACAGGAAGAACACTCTCAAAACAGCTGGGCGGGGCACGTGTAGGCATTGCTGAAGTCGTCTCCTGCCCCGACGACCGACAAGTTGTAAGTCTGTGCAGGCAGCGCAAGTTAAATTTCCTGCGGGAAGGTCACTTCACAAGGAAAATATATCAGGATAATATACCTACGCGTACGTGTATGTATTCCTGTCCAGGACGTCAGAAACCGTCTCAGTGCAGTCGCATCTGCGTGTATACATGTGCCCATGCACATGCATACATGCGTATGCGTACACGCAATTTTGCGTTAGCGCTTCCTAGACATACATAAATATACATATATATAAATATATGTATACAGATAGATGTATGGACATTCCTCCTCACCTGTTGATTTATAGAATATATACGTCTATGCCGATGCATCACTACTGCCACATACATGCATAAAAATCTATATACACATATATATATATACATACACGAACGCGGGTATATATATATATATATGTGTATACGTGTGCGGGTGTATACATATATATATATACAATATGGTGTATACATGTATATACATACATATGTATATATATGTAGTTGGATTTGACGACGCCTGAGTAGACCCACTCAGAAGTGCGTGCGGTGCGCCGTCTACGTACGTGCGAACTTTATCCCGCCTGCAAGTAGGCACATACAGACGTGAATCTGGAGTAAGATCTCTGTATATCTGTGTAAACACTACTAGATTTTTCACTGCTACCAACGTAAGAAAGGTGCGTGTATATGTGTATGGATGTGTGTGTGTGTGTGCATGCACAGGTATATGCGTATCTGTATATTATCTATGCGTCTACACGTAGGTGTATGTACATAGGTGTACACGTATGCGTAGGATGAAGTATATATGTATATATATGTAGGTGTGTACGTAGATACGTGTGTGTGTGTGTGTGTGCAAGCCGTGCAGCGAGTACCAGCAGCAACTGCCAACAGCAGGCGCTTCGCAGCGAGTAGAGGAAAGAAGCCGCTGCAGTCCGACGGTGGTAGATGATGTGAAGCACCAAAGAAGTCTAGCGTGTTGTAGAAGTGGTGAAATATTATGCATGTAGATGCTTACATATCTACGTAGATATATATGTGAACGTGTATATATATATAGAGAGAGAGATATGTGAGTATGCTTGCATTCGGATATACGTATAAATATATGTGTACATACGTATATGTGTGTGGGTGTGTGCGTAGGTGGGTGTACAAGCACACACATACAACTACGCATATGTATCTGAATGTATGTCTGAATCTGTTAGTATACGTTTGTGTACACGTGCACCCATATATTATATATATATATATGTATATATATATGTATATATATATATATATATATGCATCCATACGTATTGATATGGAAACGTATACAGATATATATAGGGACGTGTAAGTGCGTGCATAGATGGAAGTATACGCGGGTGTGTAGGTTGGTGTGTATGAATCTCTACGTATCTGTATAGGAATGAGTGTATGAACATACACATTTTTGCATACAGACACGTTTGTGTTGATGTATAAATATATGTATATCTATATATTTACAGCATGAACGGGGGTCTGCCGGTGGAATCGCCGTGAGCCGTGAGGAGGAAGTAGCGAGGAACTGGACCACACTTTTGCTGGATGGCGTCCTCAAAAAAGAGGACGTGGTGCTGCATCAGCTGAGCCGCCGGCAGTTGCTGGCAAAGACATTTCCTCCGTAAAGTGTTCCACGAGGGGGCGTCTTTCGCTACCAGGGAAAAGCAGGCAGCTGCAAGAAGAAAGCGACCGCACGGCTGCGTGGGCAGTGCTCGCTGCTGCAGTACCTCTGTCTCTGCAGAACGAAAGAAAGGAAAAGAAAAGAGAAAGAAAGCAGTGCGTTGCTCGTTCTAGAGACGCTTGTTATACAAACAGAGGTTCACGCGTACATCACTTTGTCTACTCCTAGCGTGAAGTCGTCGATAAAAAGATTCACATGCGTATGTATATACGCGTCAAGCATTATCTCTATACAAACACTTTAAATTATATATAGATATATATATGTATACATATATATATATATGTGTATGTGTACCGATGCCTGAGCGTATGTCCACGCCTGAGTGTGCGTGAGCGTGAGTCGGGACGTGTAGAAGCAGTAGGTACCACGGTATTAATACGGTGGTCTGAACGAATATGATTTGAGTGTGAATCTTTGCATGAACCCAAGAATGGACAGAAAGAACTTTTCGCTGAGCTGCGAGAATGCTGAACTTTGTCTTCTTTGCTTGTTGCAGCAGCCAGCGGGCGAAGGAGCGTTCTTTCTTCATTACTACTCGGGGTCGATGTTGTCTATCGCTGTGTGGAAATTCATCTGGCCGTGTGTGAAAGAAGGAGATCTCCGGTGAGAAACTTCTCTTCAGCTTCTCGGAACGCCGCCCCGCTCAAAGAAACGTCCATTTCTTCCCCGACACCCGTCTTTGTGTATCTGCTTTTCTTCTTGTATGTGTATTGTCTGCTAGTCCACAAAGATTACACATGCATATATATATATAGATATATAAATAATACGTGGCTTGTGGCCCTTTGGCTAGACATCTACATATGTGTGTACATATGTACCCATACATAAGTGTCTGTCTTACCATATGTATGTGTCGGTATAGATGTAGAACGAAGTAACAGTAGATAGGTGGTTGCGTAGCAGATAGCTGCATTTTTCGTTTTTTCTACTGTTGCTCGTTTTTCTGCGCGTTCTTTCCTCCTCCGGCAGTGTGTAAAGTTTGAGAAACACGCGTTGCTGTAGTCTCCGTCTCCCATTTGGGTGCTGCGTCGTGCTGACGCTGCTGGATCCTGCTGTTGAGGTCTTCCTGTATCAGCGGCCGCTGCAGTGTCTGCTGCTGGATCCTGCTGTTGCGGTCTTCCGGTATCAGCGGCCGCCGCAGTTGCTGCTGCTGGATCCTGCGGTTGCGGTCTTCTTGTGTCAGCGGTCGCTGCAGTTGCTGTTGCTGGATCCTGCGCATGCGCTCTGCCTGTATCAGCGGCCGCTGCAGTCGCTACTGCTGGTGCATCCTGCTGCTGCTGCGTGTGGCTGCAGCTTTTGCTGTGCCCTGCCGTTGTTGCTGTTGCTCTTGCTGTCTGACTGCTGTCGCTGCATCCCGTCGGAGCAGGAATTTGCTGGTGCTGTTGCTGCTGTCTCGTGTCGTTGCTATGTGTTGCTGCTTTGGGTCGCAGGAGTGCGTGGACGTTCGCTTCTGCATTTGCAGAGTCGTTTTATCGGAACGGAGTGCTTCCTGTGGTTTCTATTTTCTTCAAAAAAGAGGATAGCTGGTGGACGTCTCAGACGAATTTTTCACGGCGAGAAGCCACAGCAGCAGCGTTTGGCGAAGAAGTGTTTGCCGAAGAAGTAGAGACGGGAGAAGAAGATGCACTCCCGGCTTTCCGGAGGCAGGTGGAACTGCTCAAGCAACAGAGACGGGCTTTTCTTTCTCAGCGCAGCAGCAAGCCGCAGCAGCAGAGCTCCAGTGGCCGCGGTGAAGACGCGTCGGCCAGTGACGGCAAGCGCCAGCAGCAGCAAGAGCAAGAGCAGAGGCGAGAGAAGCCTGCATACAAACTGCGAGAGGAGAGAGAACAGGACGCGGAGAATGACGCGGAGAATGACGTGGAGACGGGGAACGTACAGGACGCAGCAAATGAAGGAAGCAGCGAGAAGCGGCGTAGCGATGAGAGAAACACACATACCAGGGCTGACGAATGGAGAAGAACGCGCGGACAAGAAGAAGAGGAAGAAGACGAAGGAGGAAGAGAGGAAGATGGAAGCAGAGGAGGAGGAGGAGATGCAGGTGAGGATGGGGGGGGGGCAGCAGCAAAGGGCGCCAGCAGCGCGAGCGAGCGGGAGGAGAGAACGTGGGAGAAAGAAGAGAGGGACAGCACTCGTAAGAGAGACACAGAAGAAGATGACGAAGGGGGGGGGGAAAGTGCCGAAATACCCGCGAAGGAAAGAACGCGGGGAGAGGAAAGAAAGCGAGGTGAAGAAGAGAAGTTTGCAGCCGGTGAAAAGAGAGAAGGACCATCGACGCAGGCAGCAGAGTGGGAAGGAGGAGAGATGGCAGAGGAAGAAGGAGAAGCAGCAACAGAAGCACATGCGCGTGCCGAGAAGATGGGACCGTACTCCGCAGCAGTGTTCAAAGAAGCACTAGAATTGTTGCGTGAGCGACTTGAAAAACAGAAACAGGAGTGGGCCGCCCATTTTCCGGCCGCGGATCTTTTTTCGCACGAAGCAGAAGACGAAGAATATGTTGGCCACGAGGAACTCTGACTTTTTTTCTGCTGTCTTTACACCTGCGGTGTCGTTCCTGTGTGCGCAGCATGTCTGTGTGGACGTGGGTGTACAAACAGTTGTATATAACGGGACCGGCGTGTGCTGTCGACGACGAACACGGTGACTTGTGCTGTCTCACTTCTCTCTGCTGCTTTTCCTACTTTCCCCGCCGTCTCTCTGTGTCTGCATACGTGCTGCTTAAAACTGTCTGTATTTTTCTGCACACGTATACAGATACACGAGAATTTACAAACAAACCGCTCAAACACGCGTGCGAAAATCGCTGAAGCTCCGTGCCGCCTCTCCGTGTCCGAGGTGCACGGCGATTGACAAATTTGGCAGAGCGCACCGTCCTTGCGGATACGTAGTCCTACGCGAGACAATATGGCCTTTTCGCTTTCGGAGGGCAACATCACGTCTGTACTACTTTTTCTCCGCTTTCCGTGTCCCATTTGCTTCTTCTGTTCGTCTCTGTGTGTCTGCACGTGCACGTTTGTCTGCCCGTAGACGACGCTGTGTTCGTCTTTTTCCGTCTGTATGTGGCTGGGTCTCCGGCTGTGTCTGGCTCTCTGCGTGACCACTTGTAGCGTGCAGAATGTACGTGTGTTTCCGTTTCTATATTTGTATATAGAAGCTTATTCGCTGTGTCCGGGGAGGAACTTTTTAACCAGCTTTTGCGTCTGGGCAGCGTATTAATATTAACACAAGCGCGGCGAATTGAAGCAGAGTCAATCGCAGAGACGGATATACGAGTACTGGCGGAGTACGGAATAGAGTCGTCAACACGCGCAGGCAACAGGTTGAAGTAAATTGAGCCTGGGACGCAGATGTACACACATATATAATATGAGTAGGTAGAAGATTATCTAAGAGAGAACAGTGCACAGACAAACGAATAAGCGATTTTACTGTTCGGCCACAAATTGCCGGCGGGACGAAAAGAGAAGGAGTACGCGAACCGACAGACAGGGCTGCTGGTGAATGGGGAGGTCATTCATATATGCACATAAACCTGTGTGTATCTGTCAATATATATATATATATATATATATATATATATGTACCTACATACGTATATACGTATGATTACGTGTATAAATGCATATATAAATCATATATAAATACACAGACGTATGGAGATCAACAATTCCTATATATATATATATTCTCGTATATACTCAACTATGCGTACACATATATGTAGATATATGTATATATATACATGATATATTTCAGGTTGTGAGTCGCTGTACACACGAATTCACACTCCCTAAACTGTACACACGCATTTACATACCCTAACGATACGTTGCTTTTCCAAAGAAGGTGACGAGGTGACTCGCTGTACACACGAATTCACATTCCCTAAACTGTACACACGCATTTATATACCCTAACGATACGTTGCTTTTCTAAAGATGACTAGGTGGCTCGCCTGCAATGACGCAGCCGCGGGGGAGAAGGCCACAGAAGGTCTGCAGAATGACTAGAAGAGGTGTCCGACAAGTGTCTCGTTTTCGTGCTCTAGTTGAGCTGCTCCGGGTATCGAGTGGCTTCGACTACCGCGAAAGCACATTACCTTGACATTCACTTTACGTGTGTGAACGCCGCGGGAGAAGAGGCCGCAGAATGTCTGCAGAATGACAGGAAGATATGTCCGACAAGTGCCTCGTCTTCCTTCTCTCTAGTTGAGCTGCTACACGTATTGACTGACTTCGACTACGGCGAAAGCGCATCACTCTGAAATTCGTTTTTACACATGTGCACGCACGTACGTACGTCCGCACATTTATACGTAACGTGTGTGTGTATTTTATTTCCATAGAAACCCATACTTCAATCTTACATATTTGCAGACATACTTCTATATAAGTGTATGTAATTTCCATACATGCACGTGTAGAGTTCTCCATATAGGTGTACGTAGGTATACGTAAGTACCCATATGTATACATATATATATATATATAAATTACACTGTGGGGATTTCTGGACACCGCCTTCCAGAACCAGAATTGGGAAGTTTGCTGCTTTATTTATATGTCACTTACGGCCACTCTCCGTGCGTTCACGTGTACACATTTGTATGTAACTCGTGGAAAGCACGGAGTCATTGGCATTCACATATACGTGTATATGCATATCAGTAAAAAAAGACGTGTGGAGAGTGTTTGGACAGTCACCGTAGAGGGAAAAAAACAGAAGAAGGATTGCGCAAGGACTTGGGATTGATCTACGCGAAGCTGCGTGCAAACGCGCGAGCTGGTCCTCCGCGTGATGCTTCCGCGTTGCTGCGTGAACGGAGACGAAAAGTGGAAACGAAACGTAATTGCGACAACAAAAGGTCTGCAGATTGGTTGTGTGCAACACGCTGTGTACACGGTGCAAGGCATTATACCCACATCAGTTTTTATATGACATGTGTATCGATACGGGTAGCACGCTCTCTTTAGTGTGTTAGCTTTACATATACGTTAGTATGTGTAGAACATTTGAATCTTCGTACCGTGTGCACGCAAATATGTATGTATGTGTGAATGTATGTAAACGCTTTCCTTCACACATTTATACACACTTACGTACACACATGTAAATACACGTATATACGTGGATCCACCAGTCTCTCTCAAGCTGAAAAAAAAGAGGGATGCCCCTGCTCGGCTGCGTATCCTCTATAGCTACGCACCGATCCAGCGGCCGCTGTTGTTCACTGTGGAGTTCGACGTGCAGCGCTCTGGGGACTAGCGTCCGCATGGTTTTGGAGAACACAGCGTTTCACAGACACGTGCACATTTCTAGCAAAGTCGCATGGATCGTTTGCTTACACACAGTCGAGCACGTAAACGTACAACGTTCTAACCAGTTCTGTATGCGTTTCGTACTTCGCAGCGAAAGAACAGTCGTTCACGTGAAGGTGCAAACTTCAAGTCTTCCCTGTGTGTAGAGGTGTCTCACTGCCTCCAAAGTGTATGTCTGCCACGCTAACACCAGTGGACGGTATACTCCGGTACACGTACGTAAGTACTGCTGCATGGTCATCTGCTTTGTAAACCTCTCTTCATGTATATGTCTTCCTGTGCTGGGGGTCTTTCATGTACCTGATTACACTTATGAATCTCTGCGTCAATCTACGCTTTCGTGTTACCACACCTCCCTGTCGTCTGTTAAGCGAGAAACAGAGAAACGTATCAGATTTCACGCGGGGACGGAACGCATGATCTTCGGTTTGAAGAATGAGTTGTAGTGTTATTTCGACTGTAGTGAAATGTTGCAAGAGTTTCTCCCCCGCGCTTTTTACCTCCCTGTCTCTATATGGCACAAATTCGCACGGACAGAGGTAAAACATACGCTCGGAAGTGTATACGTGCATATATATTTCCATCAGTACAAATATCCATCCGCCATACATATATCCGCTGTACTATTAGTGTGTCTACTTGCTGACCGTGTAGTCGTTTCAGAGTACTCGCACTTCTGGCTGCACAGACTTACTACAGTAGACTTCTTCACCTGTTGACGCCCGCGTGCGTATTGTTTTTCGTCATTGCGTGGCATTTTGCAGAGCATGGGATAAGCGACCTGATACAGAAGAATCTATTTGAAATAGCTGGTCCAACAAATCCACTCGAGTCTCGGCGGGCGGCAGTCCCCGCGGAATGACCACCTTGCCTCCGCGGTCCGCCTCTTTGCCAGTATATATAGATATATACATATATATATATATGTACAAACGTTTATGCATTCAGTCATGCAAGTGGAAACAGAAGCACCTGATACGGCCGCTTGTGCAGATCGTGTCGTGCGTCTGGCACTAGTAGACACATTTATGGGGCACTATAACTTAGAGAGGCAAGTGAAAACTGGGCTCAGTTGTACACACATTGTACGTAATGTGAGCGACAGTGCGTTGGTACCAGCTCCGTTTACGCGTGCGCGCAGAACAAATGCGTGGCTATACGTCGTGCACACACACGCATAAACCGCGTTGTGCTGGCGAGTAAGCAAGATTCCTGTTACGACACCTGCCTCCTCAGACATAAATACACAAATTCCACGTAACCTGATATGCGAATCAAGGCGTGCGTTGCGTCGGAACGCCGAAACAAAGCTGACCAATGTAGTGTCCTCTCTACGCTTCTGTGTGATCGCGTATTGAGCGACGTTTAATGGATGCGTAATTGTAAAATTGATACGTTTTATATGCCGTAACTGTCTGTCTACCCGTCTACTGAGTCTGTCTCCGCATACGAAGATTTCTGCGTATGAAGTCACCTAGGCGACTTTTGCGTATGAAGTCACCCAGGCGCACGTGTGAGATGCATGTTTTGTATGCTCCGCTGTCTATGTGTTTATCTGTTGTATAAATCGTGTTTGCCTTCAAAGTCAGCGAGACACAACTACATGATTCGTGGCGTGCTTTGCGAGATAATGATTATTGGAAGTGCATGTCTAGGCTACATGCAGATATACGCACACGCGTTTGTGCGAGTACGAAGGGAAACATATAATGCAACATGTAGATGCTGTGGTTACGAGCACAATACGGGCACTTGCGAGCTCCTCTAACGCGCGTGAAGTGTTGCGTGCACCGTAGTAGATGTACAGGCACCTATACCTAAGCGTGAAAATGTGGGCGACATGTGGCTATATATCTACAAATCCGTGTGTATATACATATATATACACATACCCATATGTACTTACACAAAACGCATATCGTGTGGCAAGTGTCCTGTGCTATACGTGCTGCACCGTGTTGGCACGCACTTGTACGGTGAAGTCCACTGAATCCACAAATCCGTGTCGATGTGATAAAGTAGTGAAGTTTTGCTCAGGTGGGCCGAGGAGCTGCGCCCAACGACAAAAGGTTTGCCAGGCTGCGGGAGTATGCACAGGAGGAAGACGGAAGAAACGTAGGGACGGTGTCTTCATTGCGGCACTGCAAAAACTCTGTTCCTCTTCTGGTTTCTTGCAGCAGAGAGAGAGAACCGGCACAGTTCTTCCGTTGACAAAATCCTAGGTGAAAGTTTGCACATCTGGTCCTGTGTGACTTTCTAGATGTGTAGCACAGGGGCACGCGCAGGAGACTAACGCCGCTCCCTGGTGTCTTCGTGACGAAACGAGACAGCGCCTGACGTGCCAAAGTTGACAACGTTCGTGTCTGTTGTGCTCCAAACAAGCCAAGCAGGATTTGAAGCGAGAGAGTGGTACACACATGCGTAGCTTCCTTGAAGTCGGCGGCAGGCAACGAATGGCTTCGACGAAGAAAAACCGCATACCTCAACAAGGTAGCTTTTAAAAAATACATATACACTACCTACTCCTACACAGATATACGAAAAAAACAACCCACTCGTAGATGCACGCGTTGAGATGTATATTCATACGTACCTCCACTTACACATATATGTATATTTATACATGTATGTAGAATTATCTGTGTATACACACGTAGGCAGATACACGCACGTCGCATTCCGGCGTTACGCATATATTTGTAAAATAATCTGTATGTGTGTCTACACGAGCACACGTGCATATATACGTCTTCATGAACTGCAAATAGGGGGTGTTACGTGGTACCTACTGAAGGGGCAAGCCCCCGGGTGCGGCCGTCTACAAGCATGTTGGCAGGCACTGTTATGCACACCTGTTCTGTTCTCTCTCCGTTTATCTACGCAAGATCTCTCCGTACATGTTCAAATACTTGTGTACAGTACAGTACCCACACATACCTGACTGGATGCGCTGCTGCGTAGATGTATTCTGTACTCTTTCCGCTGCAAAGCACCACCGACGAGGAAGACATTTCGAGCACAGACACTCGAACGTGCAACCAACAGAACAACTCCTTCGCACTCTCCAGCACGTCGGACTGAGTACTACGCAGTCGGGAAGACCTGCTCCCACGCACACTTATATATATATACCCATATAAATATACATACATACATACATACACACATACATACATACATACACACATACATACATACTTGCCTAGTCTGCGCAGCCGTGTATGTACATTATATATACATATATATATGCATATACGTGTACGTGTCCAGTCTGCGCACCCGTGTAAGTACGCATATATATATATACATAACGCGCAACCGTGCATGTATGTATATATATATATACACACATATGTATATACATCCAGAGATCCCATACAGGTGTATATTTAGGGAGGAAAACGATATGTGTATACAAAGCTCTGATAGGAGTATATACGCAAACGTACCATTACACAGGTATAAAGGGGAGATACGACACAAGTTCACTCTTTCCACGAGAAAGAGAGAACATAAAATCACTGCTGCGTCAGCCGCAAAATTCGTACAAGCACACAGGATTAGTCTGTACAATTGTACACGTAGGTTACATATATGCAAACATATATGTATACACATGTGTACCGCTGCGACGACGTGTATAGAGAGAGATTTTCGTTCTGAAGACGAAAGGAGTATGAAAAGCAAATGTCGCTACACGTGTAAAATTTCCTTATCCCTCTTCTATTTTTTCTTCCTCTCCTTTTCCGCCCTTAATATTCTCCTTCCCTTTCTCGTCCAGTCTTCCCTCTCCTCCTCTTCCATCTCCCTTTCTACATCTTCTCCACCTTCGTTTCTTCGTCGTCTCGTTCGCCTCCTCCTGCTTCTTCTGCTGCTTCAGGCTTTTTTGCTAGGACTTCTTTTTCGATTTCTTCGCCTTCAGGATCCCAGCCATCGGTAGTGCCATCCCCCGATGTGCCTTCCATGCTTGTACTGCTTCTTCGTTCTGTTCACCACGCAGACACACGAAGTTATATGTGTAGGGCAGTCTTCGGCTACTTCTGCGTTTGTTCATCTACCGCTTTGTGTCTACCAAGAAAACACGCGACTCCTGTGCATCCCGGGTATCTTCGTGGCTATGCAAACCATTTGGCTCTTCCCTATTGTGGCTGCCTTACGTGTAGGCGCTCTCCCTCTCTCTCTCTCCACATACATGTATATAGATCTATGTCCACACACATGAAGGAAAACGTTAAAAACTTAACACAGGCGCGACTGTGAGAAGGCTAATACGTGTAAATTCAGAGACTTCTTTCTGAAGTCTCTATCCGTTGCCTATACGGACATTCTCCATGCGAGAGGCCTACATAAATACAAATAAAGACACACAACGGGGCCCCCTTAGGTAGTCCTGATCCGTAGAAGACGCGCCCGTGAAAAGCCTCCGTCCATCTGTCTCCTGTGTATTTGTACGTACACGTAGAGAAGTGTCGGCAATGATATACATATATACATATATCTATATATATATACACGAGCGCCTAGATGACGGGAGCTTTACGTATACGTAGACTGCACACAGAGATAAGCACCTGCACACAAGACCCGTTTCATTCTCTCTGTCTCTCTTTTTCGTTCCCGTCTCTGTCTCGCCACTACACTCAAAAAACCTATACAAACTCATCCTTTCTGTTGATGCTGGGAACCACGCATGTATGTGTATACATGTATATTAAGGCGCACACATGCACATTCGTGCCTGAACGCCCCGCCGCCTACGAGTGTGCGTATCTGGATCAGCCCCCGCATCAAGAGTCAGGAGCAGGCCTGCAGCTGGCGGGGCGTGTTACGGCAGAGCGGCTGCCTTCGCTGACGGCTTCACGCCGGAGGTCTGCTCTCGTCCAGGTCTGCGCAGCGTACGATGGTGGGCAACAACTGTGGGTTGTTGTTTCAATGTGTGCACACGATCCCACCGACAAAGCTTTGCTGCGGAGCGCGCGGCACTCACCCAGATAAACGCATTTTGTGTACACGCACACGATCCGGTAATGACCTGCTTGGACACGCGTAGTGTTCACAAACATATGCAACGCATTTATATGTACGCACACCTGAAAATTTATCATACGACTCGCGAAGCAGCAGGAAGGGAGGGCGAAGGAAGAAGCGTATTCTGTCTCCCTCTTGTGTCAAGAACGAAGGACATAGACACGGGTAGACAGCACGGGTGGACACCACGGGTAGACACACATGGAAGCGGTTGCCCGTGTATACGTGTGCGTGGATGCCGGACGCGTTTCGGCAGCGAAGGAGTGCTTCTTTCAAAAGAGGAACGGAATTTCAGCTTGCAGCAGGATGTTCAGATGTTGAGATTTCTGTGGGTGAAAGTGTTGAAATACATACCTACACACGAACGCGGTGCACAAACAAACGTGCAACTATCATGCCGTCGCCCCTTATAAAGGCGGCGGTATGAACGAAAACATCCATTCACCAATCTTCATCCTTCATCAACTGCTCCTTATCAACTATTTACTGGTAAATACGCAGATGAACACGTCTCTTGCCTCGGTGCGATAAATGTATGGACCACTCTTCTACGTACGCAGAGGCGTACATGCGGCACGTCTGCGCATGTGCTGGGTGACGGAGCAGAAACTTGTGTCTGCAGAAACATGTATATATCTACATATACATAGCTCGGGCACTTTTCGAGAGAAACGCATTGTGTAGACGTAGTGCGTATGTGTGCGACGATACATAAATATATATATATATATATATATATGCACAGGTACATGCACAGAGACGAATGTGGAGGAAAGTCGAACATGGAGAGATACATATGCGTTCCAGTACGGGGCCACAGACACGCATCCAGAACTGGCCTCCGGGCGCAGAGGATCGCGGAAGAAGAAAGCACACACATGTCAGCTGGGGCGGCGAGCAGGAATGAGAAAGGAAGAGACACAGCAGACTTCAGCAGCGGACACCTGCGGTGGTCGCACACCACAACACAGACGGCTCGGGTGTACTGACAGCACGGTACATGACTCTTCACAATCCACAAACCGCCCCCGCTGCACGTGTACGCTTTCAACGTGTTCTGCGTTACATTCGCAGAGCACCAACGTCCACTGCTTGAATCGCATACTCCTTGCACTGGTAAGTCTCTACATCTGTCTGCAAAGACACACGTATGGAAATCTTTACAGCCGTCTGCAGTGGAGGCAAAACAAGATCCTGCGAGGGTGGAAGTATACTGTGTAAAAGCTTCCCCTACGAGGCAGGACGGAAGAAGCCACTACGGCTGCCCCTTGATGAGAAAAACGATAAATAAGTCTTTTGCTTGCAGAGACGCATCCGTGTCACAAATATATACACACGCACCTGATTATAGCTACATGTGTGTACATCTACCTACACGTAGATAACGTGACACAGAGGTACACATAGATATATACGTATGCCCACACATGCCTAAATGCATGTGCACACTACACACGAAAGTATACGTATCTACATATATGTTTAGATCTACTTATGCGTACACATACACATATACAAACTTACACGTGCCCACCTTCATTTATATATATTTCCTTACACATATCTGTATATCTTTACGTACACAATTCTACACAAATCCAAATGCACACTTGTACCTGTCTCTCCACATATACGTATATAAAGGGCAGTGAATAGATTCGTACATTGGTGTACACATGCGCAAGTACAGTTTGGTTTGCTGGTTAGGGCGTTGGTTAATTGAACGTGTAGTGCACATCCACGCGGCCCCACGATAGGGAGAAAAACCAAAAAAAGGAACCACCTTCAGCGACTTCTGAAATGCCAGTTTCTACGTGACGTCGCGGATAATCTAAAAATGTGCGTACACGCACGAGTCCACACGCATGCGCATAACGCACTTGCACGCGTCACACCGGTGCACGTACGCGGGCGCGTCCTTCCCATAGTTGCGTAGGTGAGCCTGTGCAACAGCATACGCTAGTACTCCAACTTCCTGTATCGCATGCGTTTGTGCGTAGTTGTATATATGTACGTGCGTGTATATTTCTGCGTATATATATGTATGTATATCTACACGCGTGTGCGTATACGTATGAATATATTGTACGCCCACACGCACCCACACACCGATGACACGCACATATCTGTATACATACTTCCTCATGCACCGACGCAAGCCCTCGGTCACCGTTGAGGCCAAGACAGCTTGCGCTTACTACATACACATACCATGATTTGTGGAGGTGAACCGCTTCAGCTCACTCCTGCGCAGCAACCGAGGTCACGTGTGCATACAGAAAAAGTAAACAGCCACGGGTGGTGTGTGTCTTTGCGGCAGATATTGTGTAGGAGCCCCACGGCAGTAGAAACATACTTTCTTCTGTCGATGCGCATGCCTTTTTTCCGCGGCCTCAAATACAAAACTGTGAGCAAGCCGATTCCAGCCATGCCGCCCACATAAAGGAGAAGTGGAAACTGCGTGTGAACGGTGCAGAGGGCAATTGGTCTGGTGTGTTCTTCTTCCTCGTCCCTCTCCTGAAATACACAGCCAGCGGAAATTCTGTTTGCACCAGCAACAGCGCCTTTCCGTGTAACCGGGTATTCTGTTGCCCGTCTCTCAGCAGCAACGTCGCGCCCGCAGTCGTGAGGCATATCCACTTTAAGGGCCGACGGTAAAGCTGCCACTGCCGCCACGAACGTGTAGACATCAGCGACTTTTTCCCAGCAGTCGTTCGGGCAGCCTGTACTGCAAACTTGGGGAACGTGAGCTCCACGACGCATATGGATATGTGAAATACTATGCAAAATTCCCCACTCTGGTGTACGGAAATCCTTCGCCGTGAGCAGTTTCCACGAAGGAGTGTCTTTTGCACTGCGGAAGCGAAGTGCTACCCACACAGAGGACGCTACAGTGTGACACCGGCGTACGTGGTGCTTCTGACTGGGTGTTCTTCGCAAAGCTGTTGACCTGCGAGAAGAACACAATAAAGGAATGTTCGACGCCGACAGTGCAGAGCACGACGGGAGCACAGCGCTCCATGTAGAAAATAGACGAAAACAGCGAGATCTCGAAGTAGACGGTGGGCCTGAAACACCAGACGAACAGCTCCTCTGGCGCCGCGCTACATGCGGGACATTCGCCAAACACGCAGGCATGGAGTGAGAGAAAGGTGCACTGTTGTACGCCGCTTCTGCGTCACGTATGAGGGAATCCCAAGCAGAACCCGACCCAGGAGCTGCTTGTGTTGTCCCTAGGACGTTTGATCCTATCCGTCCGGACACTGCCAGAAAAGGTTCCACAGATAGAGTGGAGCGGAAGCATCGATAGGGAGGATCACATGCTGTAGATGATAATGCAGCCTGTGGCTGAATTAGACAGAGGGCCTGCCGACAAGCCGTATGGAGCGAACGAGAGACATGCCGTGGACGGGAGAAAGAAAAATCGAAAAGGTGAGTCTGTGATTGATCTTTTCGTCGAGTGTGCCGGCACGGAACGGTAGGTGATGACCGCAGTGCTGGCCGTGAAAGGAAGGAAGAGGCATTTTCTAAGCAGTAGTTCCACTTTCGAAGATTTTGGGAACACGACCGCGAAGGTATTGGATAGTAGACGGGAAAGGAACCGTTACAAGTTAGGCAACTACCAGCAACAAGTGCTGAAGTTAGCTTGTAGCTAGCCAGTCGCGCTGGAGGGACGCAGCCGATGCGGTTACAGGTGCATGACGAAGGTGGTGTGGGGGGTGCAATAGAGAGATGATGTGGGGGAGACAGAGAAGAACGTAATGGTAGAGGCACACGGCATGAATACAAGCGGGAAAAGGCCGGAAGGAACGACGAAGGAGATAATGGAGAAGACAGAGAAAACTCACACAACAAAGCGCGCGGAATCTGAAGGTCCCGGCGCACCGTGCATGCCCCTAACTGCAGGATTACGGCATTTCCACTGCATCCTGCCATCTCGGATGCTTACGAGTAGGACTATGAAAGGACTGTTACTAACGACGAGCCCGAAGGACGGCGCGAAAAACGGTCCGGGCGGCGTAGCATATTCTCAGACGCTGTGTGCCATGGCTGTGGAGCAGACGCCCTGTATCCATCCGAATACAAGTAAAGTGGATGGATTACGTCTGACATCACAGTTCGAACAACAGGAAAAACTGTGGTGTGGGTGGTATACACAGTTTCCACATGTAGGCGGCTGGGAGCGCCTGCCACAAGCACCATGCCTACAATAGTTCTCTGCCCCGCTCGACTATTCCTGAATTCCCAAACAGGGAAGCTGTTACCGATGTAAAGACTGGGTCCCAGAAAAAGCAAGCTCCGGAAACTCTTCGGTGTGAAGAAATATGCCCGCTGTGCATGAGCATGCAGGCGTGTCTACAGCGAACTGCGGCGTTGACGCGTTACGACGGCAGTGCGACATGGCAACATCCTGTGTGCAGATTCTTCTCCACTGAAGTAAAAAAAAAGGCGGAGCGCGCAGTTGGAATAGCGCGCGTAATAATCGTTTGAGGATGAAGTGACCTTTCAAAGCGGGTACAGGTCCCGTTGTGCGCTCGTACCATTGTCTGTAATTGAGGTGTGCTGTTGCGAGACTGCTGGTGCACACGCCTCTTCGCCTGTGAAGTGAAATGCTTTGTTGGACTGAGCTTGCCCCATCTCCTGGTGTTTTAGCGACTGTAATCTTCTGACATCCTAGACCCGCCGCCCGGCAACGTGCGTGGATAATCGTGAGTAGCTGGAGAGATCAACTTGCGCGGTGGACACGTAGACAGTGTGGTTGCTTCGTCCTTGTCTGCTAAAGCGACCACGTCCACCCTCACGCTAGGCAGAAGAAGGAAGTAGTAGTTTTTTATGAATCATGACGTTCTGCTGCCCCGATGTACTAAAGCAATGAGGAGGAACTGGCTTGCTGTCCACTGAGAAGATGAGAACGCAGCGTGCAGCACTGTGACGAGAGTGAATGCTTTGCTTCGTAACAACTTCGGTCCAACACTCGCCCACACGCACAAAGGATGGGGAGGAGAGACGGTACCGCCTGGAAGTATCTTCAGCTACGGCATACACTACACCGCAGAAGACGACTTTGAAATTCGGCTTTCCCAGACGAAGCCTAGCAGATTTAAGCTCTGCAGATAGTTGCCCACTGTAAGGCCCGCCCAGCTCCGGCGTCTCGCTGCACACGTTTCAGCACAGTACAAGACAACGTGGCACGACTGCCGTAGCCTAGGTGTCTGACAAAGATTTGAATATCTCATCAGCGAACGAGTAGGACACAACGAACCAGTGACAATAAGGGGTATAACGAAAGAAGTGATCCATTTCTACACGTAACCGCGGAGCAGTTGCGACGCCCGCCACACTTGTAAAGTGACGATGAGGGGTATAACGGAAGAAGTGATCCATTTCTACAGGTAACCGTGGAGTAGTTGCGACGTCCACCACAGGTGTAAAGAAGACGAGAATTGGGGACTTGTACTTGCCCAGTCTTGCCCGAAATGCGTAAGAGCACGGAAGATCGTAGTTCAGTGCAAAAAAGAAGTGAGGATATGTGTGCCGGATACGTAATGTATAGAGCGATCAAGCGACGAACACTGTGGTGAGAACGTTCTGTTCCTCAGGAAAGCAAATAGTGTTTGGGCTGATAAAAAATTATCGACTAAGGCATCTAAAGAAATGTCGAGACTTCCTCGCCTAGCTGAGTATTGCGCTATTATGGGAGAAAATCCTCTGTGACTGGCTCTGTCTACAAGGGGGAACAGGGGCTATTCTAGATGTGGCGTTGCACACGACTGCGTGTGACGTATCAACGTAATGACAAGCACACGCGTGGAAAACGACAAATTTAGCGGTAGACCCAGGAATCGGTCTGGGACGTGTACAGATGGATCCTTGATCTTTTTGCGGCAAAATAGTGTAAAGGTAATGCGGTACGTCACTACCGGGCACGCCCGTACCGTGCACTTTAATTTTTTTCTTTAACGATGACGCGCATTGAGACCTAACGGAAAGGAGTGTTGAGTATTATGTTCCACCTGCTTAGACTTACTGCTGCGCAACTGACGCAAAAGCCGAGTCCACAGCACATTAGACAGCCACACGCAACTGCAAATGTGAGGTCTATTCGTCCAATGAAACATGGTATTTCACATATGTCTACGCTAAATGCACAGCATCTGGACACATACTGTTATGGCGTGCACATGTAGGATACAGGTGCGCCTATGGAGTACACCTCCAGCTCAGGTATTGCAGCAGACGACTTTTCCGAAAAGACGTGCGTGTGTCCTGAGGTGGCGAAAGGCTATCTTGTCGGCCTCTGGTGTAAGGGCGTGCATTTGTAAGTAGAGATTTCTCCGGATAAACACGCACGTGCTGGCACAGTCAACCTGAGCATACCAGCGAAGCGAGTAAGGTTTCGACCTATTCATAGACGGTTCCAACATTTCTGAGTATTTGTGCGAGAGCGCAGACGCAGCTGAGGGATGGCTTCTATCTGCTTTGGTCTTTTTGGTAGTGTCTACTCAACCCTGAATGTGACTGCAACATAGAAAAACGGAGGCACTGATGTCATCGTCGTTCATAATGAAACGCTCTCCACATGTATTTTTTTCTTTTTCGTGAGTGTCCACTGAGTCGGAGTGATCCTGGAGAGTTTAATCTGGCATTGAACGCGTACACATGTGCATCCTGTTGACACACATGTACGTTATTCGGCTGTATACCTGAAAGCCTCATACCTTGAGTGTGGTCATCCACGAGCGCACGTTAAAACACGGAGCACGCGCACAGATCTACAAATACACAGACGCGTACATGGAGAAGATTAACTTTAGCTGGTCGAGTGGACAGTTCCCCGCTGAGGCGAGTATATCCTCTTGCGTGCGTACGGAAAACAAGGGCACGAGTTAAAGTTGTATTACTACGTGATCAGGGTGGTGCACGGACTCCCGGAGCTGTTGTCCCGGACACGCGCTGCGCGACAACCTAGCCCCAACACACTGTCCTTCCTTCTATCCCTTTGTAAGTAATGTGTTCATCGAGAGGAAATAAAAATAAGGCTTCTCCACCCCACCACGTGAAGCGCAGCGGCACACTGGCTCTCGGAGTCAAAGTGAGACTGGTTTGACGAGACGGCTGCCGCTTTCCTCCCTGCGAGTGCTGCAGCGTACTACGCTGACCCGCTTGTTCTGCTGCAGTCGGTACCATCCGGACGCGGGAAGCCAGCAATGACGCGTCTCCCCTACCTTCCGTTGACACGTCACCACAACCGACAGTTGCAGTGTCCCTCCTATTTCTTTTTGTTGAAAGCTATCTTGTTCCTTTACCGTAGCGTTTCCCGTACGTAGGGGTGGTTCTCTTTGAGTATGTGCTTGGCGAGTTACGTTCCGTGCCGCGCACGTACACTCGTTTTTGGTCTGATGCCCCAGTGAAGGTCATACGTACCCACTGCTAGCTAAATACCCCATAGAGAAAAATGTTCCCCTGGAAGATCAATATTCTTTTGCTGGCTGATATTTCTTTTACGTTTACAACGCGTTTTCTGGGTAGATGCTTGTAGTGGAGAAGCCCTCAATGCGCGTTAGGTGCCCCGAGCGGAGAACTTTCTCTTCGCCTCTTCACGTGCGAAGTAGAGTGCTCCTCTGTTTTTCATCGTCTCTCCTGGTGTCAGTCTTCTCCATTCTAAATGTAGAGTAGCGTGAGGTGGGAAAATGTCTCCCCTGAGTGCTTGTTGCCTTCTTCTTCTGGGTGTGAAGTCGAACTTTTAGTAAAACGTGTGAAGTGAAAGACTTCTCCGCGTGATGGCTCGACGCTCCCGTCCTCGCTCAAACGATGTTCTTTCCTGGTGTCCTGCGGTTGTTGTCAGCCGCCAATTCGTTCTTTCGGGCTCACTTCCTGGCCTTTGCGTGTGTATGTGGATTCTGCGTAGATGTCCTGAGTCGAATGTTTTTCTCGGTGCGTGCCTTGATGCTTTTGGAGCATCCTTTCTCTCTAGGTGCATGCTTAGTCAGCTGAATCTTTCCCGGCCTCTGCTTGACTAATTCCTCTCTTCCACGCACACCTAGTGTTACCCTTTCAGTTCTCGCTAAACTGTGCCGCTGCAAAGAGATTGTTTCCGCCTGCTCATGTACGTCCTTATTTCCCTTGTCCCGCTCTACCTACTGTGCAACGCCTTCTTCTGGTAGATCTTCGTCAAACTCCGGTGCCGGGGAAAATCGAGGAAGATCGTTTGCGGCGGCGTGGTAGGTGTAGCCTCCATTATCCCGCCTACTGGCTGGCGAAGCTTGGGTGCTGTCCAAAGCCGTGGCAGGGAGATGTCATCCTCTTCGCAGACGGCTGCGCGGAACTCCCATTCAGACTGCTGTTTCTGTTTGTACCTTGAACATGCACTTGAATAAAAGTGCACGTGTGGACCTGGGCCTGCGGTGACCACGACGTCTTCGTACACCCAGTACTCAATTGCCTGTTCGTTGAATGAGGAAAAGGGAGCAGCTGACTAATTTCTCATGTTCGTACACGAACACGAACAAGGTTGGCAGCGCTTGTGCTGACGTTCAGGCTCTGCGTTGTGGCTCTTGACAACAACCGTGCAAGGGCAAATTACAGCGCCAGCAACTACGGACAACGCCACATCCCTTTTTTCCGTCAACAGTGTTGACCTTCCGTCTTATGCACGTGAGAGACAAGTAAATGCGGCATGCATATTTCGGTACCGCCCCGTGAGTCCGCACTAGTGAATCTCTTTTGCTGATACAGCGTTGGTGGCTGTGGTTTGCCACATCGCAACGCAAGCCTGATTAATATAAGGGCTGATTTTTCCCCGTGCTTCTACGTATCGAATTCCCACTCGCCGAACACTTTCTCCGTACGCATCGACTGGAAAAGAAGGCTCGAGGTACTTCTCCAGCTGCGCTGGTATACCTCGAAGATCACACTCCCACCCTCGCACATGACCAAGGAAGATGGCTGTGAATCTGTCGCTGCACACGCACGCGTGCAGATTCAAATCTTTGGCTTCATATTCCAGTGGCTGCTTGTAAAGATTTCCGCTTCATCTTCTCTGTAAACTGCAGACGACGCTGGGGCCGCAGAATTTGCCACAAGGACAGCAGGAACACATCGCCCCCGGTGCGACTGCCGGTCGTACAGCACAACGCGCCCAAGAGGCTTCCCATGGATACAAAGGACTTTTAGGAAAATGGAGCAATGGAACAGGAAATGGAGGGTACGCTGAGTGTGTGCATGTGTCTGATGCGCGGTTCGCTTGTTCTGATACATATATTTTACGTGCTTATATCTGTATGCTTGTGTTTGGGTCACCTAGCGAGAGTGTATCCAACCGCAAGGCAGAAATCGGAGCTCGTGCTGCTCCTGGCAGCAGGAGCAGCAGTGAGAGCAGTCAGAGGCTCGTGCAGTACGTGACTCACAGCAGCGGTGCCACTGGCCGCACAGCTTGCGTACCGTACGGAAGCGTGCACATGTACGCGAGTGTGTACATGTGCCTTTGTGTGATGGAGTTCCACTACTTGTAGTCCTCTACGATTACTCCTTGTAGTCTCATTGCTACGAGTGATCCTGGTGGACCACTCCTGCTACCACTGTTGGCAGAGCATGTTGTTCTTACGAGACTCGCGGCAGTACTACGATTACCACTAGTCTTTCTGAGAGCAGTACTGCTACTATCAGCAGTACTATTTGTATGTTGGTGCTGCTGGTATTACCTCAACCAATGTTAGTGCTGTTGGCATTAGTCGTATTACCACTGCTGCTACTAATATTATATAACGCGCATATATATGTAAATATAGATATTTATGAGATACACACATCTATTACTTCGGCTACCAGTACTACTACTACTGCTACCATTAGGAGTACTGCGAAAATAGTTATTACTACTAGCGTTATTAGAGGTGTGCACGTACTGCTGGTACAACTGCAGGCACCAGTACTACAGCAACTATTATTACTGCTACTACGAGGGGCTGCATACGACGGCGCTGTTATTTTAGTCGCCGTTCATAGTAGTGTACTAATCGTACTGACAACCGTAGTAGGGTAGGTCTGGTGATCATACTTGTGGTAGTACTGCTGGCAGAGGTAGCAGTACTCGTATTAATGATAATAACAGTAGTAGAAGTAATAGCACTAGTATTCCATTTGCTTCTGCTCCTACTTTCACTACGACGACTACTGTTACAACTGCGACTGCTGTGCTATTACTACTACGCCACTGTTATATCCGATTAAACATATCTTGCAGTAGTTGTGTCAAAGTGTGATATGCTTCGTTGAAGTGCGTAGGAGGGTCTGCAATCATAGAGATGTGTCTTTTATTCTTTGACAGTACTCACCGCGTGTGTGTAGCCACCCCTATCCCAGGTGCTCACCTCTTGGGGATGGATTTCTTGTTTTTCGCGCTGCCTTTTGCGTCCTTTTGATCTGCTTAACGCAGCCGTAAAAAGAGTTCCTGCATTCCGTGATGAAAACCATTGCAAACAGGTCTCCTATCAAACGTGTAAACTGTGAATCGCTGTGCGAATGTTTTCCACTCCATGCGGGTCATATCACGTGCAAAGCAAAAAGGTCTCCGACCCGTTTTTTGCAGGTGCGCACGAGAGATAGTATGCACCATATCCAGTATGTGAAACCTCTGCTGATAAGTGCCTTTTTGTATGCTTTTAAATTTACTGGTTCGTTTCTTCTGGCCATACATAGATCGAATCATGTGTGCAGTCATGTAGATATAACTACGTCTGTTGATCCACTGGTGGGTGCACTGCTTCCTTCACATATATATATGTGTATATATGTAAAAGTGTTAATCAGTGCAGCGTTTCAACTGTGTATGTTGATCCCTTGATACATGCATGAATGGCCCAGTGAATCTTTTTTGGAGTAGATATACTGAATTCATTTACATTGTGCAGCTTTACAAAGAAGACATTGGCTAGACGCCACTTCTCATTATTATTCGCTGACAAGATAGAAACGCGTGCGATCCTTAGGAAGAGCGCTTTGCGGCAGAGAGCGTCTTCGTTGCGGCGCATCGCCGCAATCGATGCGGAAGGTGGCTGCTGCACAAGAGTCCCCGTAATCCTGGAACGTGCAGTCTCCTACATTTCCGCGATGTGTATGGTCGTGGATGTATACAGTTGCTGCCAACAATTAATCTCTCATGCGATTCAGGACACACGTTTTCAAAGTGAAGGCTCTGGACGCAGAGGAATTCTTCCCCATTACCACGAGCAAATCTTTGTGCGGTGTTTCGGTCGAGGTTATCCCCTCTTTTGCATGTCACAGAGAATCTGTTTTGTTGACCGTCTCGTTTGAGGAGAAAGACCCACGATTGTGTGTTCTGCATGTGTAACCGGTTGCACTGTATATTCCCGTTCCTGTAGGAGATGTTCACATATTACACTCGTTTCTACGCAGATTCACTCGCATATACATACACAAAAGGACGTATACGTCATACATATTCATGTGGTACGTATCTGTGGCTATCCGTGATGCGCTTACATCTGTGTTGATATGACTAGACGCGTATGTATGTGTGTGTGTGTGTGTGTGTGTGTGCACGTGTGCCTGCGGCTTTCGTTTAACATGTCCATGCGTATGCGAGATACAAACATACATGCGTGCGTATCTGCATGAAATCTTTGATTTCTTCTGTCTCATTCTGTATATCGTTCTTTTCTTTTCCCCGTCTCGTTCGACTTCTGTCTCCGTTTCTCTCCTCGTTGCGTTTTTCTTTCTTCTGTAGACGCTGTGGTGTTGGTCAAACGTGTACCTGGGATGGAAGGTTTCCCAGGCCCGAGCACGGGCGCTTCCAAAGGAGGAGCAGGCGGAATTCTGGGAGCAGCGACACGAACATTTTGCCAGCACTATTTGGCAGAATATACGAGAACTCAGAGGTAGAGATTTCTTCTATTGCCTCCCTTACGCTTTCTTCTTCCTTTTTCGACGACGGCGTCTTTTTTCTTCAAGAAGCTGGAAACGACAAGATAGAGGCGTGGTACCTGTGCTCATTTCTCTGTCCTACGTTCCCTTTTCCGCATACACACATATATATATGTATCTTGCCGGATCTCTACTATCTATCTGTCTATACCTATCTATATACCTATAACTATCTGTCTCGGCATATATATACATGTATTTCCATATTAGCGAGTGTGTGGAGACGTATATGGAGATGGCGTCATACGCATATGTGTATGCGTATGTCTATGCATGTTGGAGTGTTTGACTTTGTGTATGTAAGAATCTGCCAAAGTATATCTCGCAGGTGTGTATACCTTTGTATGCATACGTAGAAAATACACACGCACATTTTGTGTATACCTCTGCATGTCTGTATAGATCTATACATCTGTCAGTGGCTGTGTGCATACACAGACATGTGTTCAGGAGATTTTTTTTTCTCTCTTTGCTTCTCTCCCTTCGTGCTTACATGTGTGCGCACACACATTCCTACACTGACGCAGTTGATACACGTATATCTATGTTACATATATATATATGTTAGTATGTGTCTGTATGTGCATGTGTGTACACGTGCGTATACAGTATCGATTTGTCCTTGTGCCTCTGCGGTCCTTCTTCTGTGAAGGTGGAGATGAGTATGGAAGCAGCGTAGCGGGTGGAAAAATCCTTTCATCGACGTTAACACGCGTGGATGCAGCAGGACGTTCCTTCTCCATTCTGACTAGTATGACTTGCTTTCTTGTCTTCACTCTATAGCCAGTCCATATCTCTCTGTGACGGGGAGCGGTAGTACTGTTCTGCCTGAGAAAACAGAGGACTCTGTATAATTCTACGAAAAAGTGTATGTGTCCATATATAGATGTTTCTATATTGATAGGCGGAGTCGCCTAGTGCGGATTTGATAAAACGTCAGAGTCTGTGGAAAAACACAAGTCTGCACACATCGATGGAAAACCGTGAACAAATACAGCTCTGCACATCTATGGAAACGTAGAGATACATATATAGATATATATGTATGTACATGTATACTTATGTGTAGGTATTTCTACATTGACAGGCGTCATCTCTTGAGTGTGGATGTGATAGCATACATCTGTACACATTTTTGTATTGTCAGGCATTACCCCTGAATATGAATCTGACAGTATATATAGATATATGTAGATGTTTCTATATTCATACACAATATACATCTGAGTATGGATCTGGTAGCATTATACTCTGTCGTGTCTACTAAGCAGCAGTAGTTTTGCCTCCACCTGCAAACAGGTGTATTTGGTAGGCTCCGATTTCATGTTTCCTATTGAACAGCAGTAGTCGTGTAAGCAAAGGAGCGACGGACTGGCTCGCCCTTGACTCAGTCGGTTTGTTCTCCTTCGCAGGAGTAGGTCTGCTTCACTTTGTGTCAGTCTCTGTGCCTCTCTCTGTCAACAATCACAGCTGTCTGCAGATACACCTGTTCGAATGTATCTGCGTATATATATATATATATATATATATATACATATATATGTATTTATATCTGTCTATACGTACCTGCGTGCAAAGACGTGTTTGTTGAGACGCGGTGTTTATTTAGTCCACGTACATGTATGTATGTGTGTGTCTGGGTCGCTCCGTTGCTCACACATGATCCCCTCTCACATATATGCAAATCTTTGTCCTTTTTTTTCTTTTTGCGTGTGTGTGTGTGTGTGTATCTGCCTCTCTTTGAGAGTATGCGAATGTGCGGGTCGATCCTGCTGTTCAGTATATATGTATATTATATGCAGATTTCCCCTTTTATGTATTTACATGTCTCTCTTCCCGTCTGTGGTTCCGAGCCTATGAATGCATTCGTATACTGCTGTTCAGATATATTTGTACTGTCGAGGAAGAAAGGGGTCCCGTGTTTCTCTCAGAAGAAAAGTGAGCTTTGAAATACATTTCTTAACTTTTGTTGCAGGCTGGTGGGTGAAGGTGGGTCAGTTCATGAGTACAAGAAGCGACTTACTTCCTCAGCAGTACATCCATCACCTCGTGAAACTCCAAGATATGATGCCCACCTCGGACTTTGCGACCGTGCGTAGCGTCATTGCTGCAGACTTGGGTAAGAATTCGAGAACAAAACGAAGAAAAAGTAAACGCCCCTTCAGAAAAGGCAAAACATTTCCACTCAAACAAAAAAGTCTTCTCCTCCTCTTCCTTCTGTATCTCTCTTTTATTACGTATGCGTAAGGACATATGTGTATGCATGTGTGTATGTATGCACGTATATATGTATGTGTGTTTGTATATCTATGTGAGTATGTATGTATGTATATATGGATCTGTATATATATACATATATATACATATGTATGTATGTCTGTATACATGTTTGTCCATCCATATCTATATATGCGTGTATACACGTACGGGTATGTTTATAATGTATGTGGATGCGGAAGCTTCTCTGTATAAGAGTACTCAGTAAGGACGTCCCAAATATATACATATATATCTCCCTACATATAGTTATATATATATATATATATGTATATGGACATATGTGTATATAATATCCGTTCGTTTTTGCGAAACATATGTTCATATGTATGCGGGAGTATACTAAGACTTCCACCTTTGAAAAGAGAGAACGCAGTCCCCTACGTACGTAGTCATTTCCTTTTTTCGTGAGAAGCATATTTCTGTCTCGGTTTACGTGTGTATCTCTCTTTGTGTTCCTGCGGCCCCTGCGACGGCGCAGGAGAATCTGTTTTCCCCCGTCTTTGCCTTGTAGCAGACTGAGGAGCTCTGCACTGTTCTCTCGCGCTTCGCGTGAAGAATTCTTTTAGTATATCGTTTTGTCTTTCTCTGCTGTGTCCGGTCGCTTCTTGCGTGAAACGTCTCCTTTACTCTTTTTGTGGTCCTCCTTTGCTGTGCCCCCTCGCCCTTTGTGTGGAGGTGTGGCCTTTCCTCTCTTTCGTACGGAAAATCGTCTTCTCTGCGTTTTGCCCGTGTTGCACAAGACTTCTTCGTTTACGCTTGCTGCCTTTGCTCCATATCATCATTTTCTGCCGTCCCGTTTCTTTGTTTTCCTTCGTCTTGCTGCGTCTGTCCTCCCCTCCTCCTCTTTTTCTTCGGTCTCTGTGTTGCTCCTTTCTTCAACTGTAAGAGCTTCGCTGCCAAGCAAGCGCTGCTGCTCTACGAAGGTTGTCGCCTCGAAGCGTACTTTATGCAGCCACAGATTGCCCCTTTTTTTCCTCATCCCTTTTACAGACTCCTGTGTGAAGAACAGAAAGAAGTGGGGGAAGAAAAAGTTAGCGACTCCTCCCTGCATATGTTGGTGTGGGTGTCTGGTGGCTGTGTGCCACCTGCGTCGTGTGTCATGTGTGTCCCCGTCCCGCCTTTTAGAAGGGTGTCATCTCTCCCATGCCAGCGAAATCCTTACTTTTCCTCCTCCTGTATATTTCTGTCTTCGTTCGAATATGCTTGTCCCTCGGTCTCTACATTAGCAGTTATACGCACCCGTCGCATATAAGTACGCGTACGATATTGTCGCTTTCCCAGCTTCGTCCTGCGCGGCGCTTCTCCTAACTTCCAGCTGTCTCTCTACGTGGAACGAGTATTTATCTGCAGACAAGTTTTTAAACAAGAAAAGTTGTCTTGGAGCATCTCCCTGTAGAATGTACTCCTTACCAGTAGTAGTTGTAGCTGTAGTTGTAGCAGGAATAGTAATAGTAGTAATAGTAGTAGTAGTAGCGGTAGTACTACTAGTAGTAAAATAGTAGTGGCAATACCAGTAATAGTAGTAGTAAGTCGGCCTGCATATCTTCTTCGTATGTGTGTATAGAGCCGCAACTATCGAATGCAGCGTATATTTGACGAGGCCCTCATTTTTTTTCACTCTTGTTGATTTCCTCCTTCCTTTCGTTCACTTCGTGGTTCTCTGCGCTCCTGCCTTTTCCGTGATTTTCTCCGACGTGTTGACTTGCTGTTTTTGTGCGCGTCATGTGGCTTTTCTTCTGCCAGACGACGGTGGTCTCCGTGTCTCGTTTTATCGTCTTCTGCGCCGTCGCGTCGTCTACGCTTCCGTGTGTCCTCCGCTTCTCCTCCTCCTTGGTCTCATCGTACTTGCTGCTTCACGCGTGTACGTTGCTGCTCCGCCTGTGCACGTGGCCGACCACCACTTCTTCGTCTTCCGGCTCTCTGCTGTTGCTCTCTTCCTGCAGGAGACCCGAACTTGATTTTCTCGAAAATTGAAGAGGAAGCGTTGGCCTCTGCGTCCATCGCGCAAGTCCACCGGGCGTGGCTGCTGGACGGAACGCCCGTTGTTGTCAAAGTGCAACACCCGGACGTCGACGTTCTTCTCACACATGACATGAACAACTTGAAGCAGTTGTCCTGGGGTATGCAGCGCCATACAAACGTACCTCTTCTTCTTCTTTTTCTTCTCATTTGTCTTCTCGTACTCTTCTCCTTCTTTCAGGTCCTCCCCTTGTTCCTCTTGCCGTACTTGAACGCCTCTCTTCTCCACACATTCACATTGGCCCCGCGCACTCGTATATACGTACATACATACACATATATTTATATGCCTCTCTCTCTATATATATTAGTGTATGTTTGTACGTGGTACTGATGGCGCGTTGCTGTTGTTGCTGCTGTTGGGTCCCTAGTGAAATGACAACACCGAAGAACGTTCCTCTGGTCACCACACCTGCATCTTTCAAATGGTGCAACCACCTTCCACGTTATCTTCCGCTCTCTTTATTTCCCTTTCCCCGAGCCTCCTCCTTTACCTATCTATTCCCACCTATATTTCTTTCTCTTTCTCTCTGCATGCATATATGTGTATACATGTTTGCAGTGGTCTGCCGACCGCCGCGCCTGCTTGGGTGAATTGAATTACTCTCTCCACTTTCGGAGGACGGACTGCTCAGTTTCTGCAGAAGAAGTGTTCCGCAGAGATATTTGGGAGAACTGCATCCTGCACAAATAGAGAAAACACTTTCTAGCAGAGAAGGGGTCACTTCCGGCTCTGCCCCTCTTCCTCTCCCTTTCTCCCTGTCTCTCTGTCTCTGTCCCTGTGTCTGTCTCCGCGTCTCCGTCTCCGTCGACCGCCTTCTGTCTCCGTGGCGTCCGCACGTACGTCGCTTTGATTTTCTTCATACATGTATATATACATATGTCTGTCTCTCGTGCTGCTCTCCTTTCTTCCCTCGTGTATTCTCTGTTCATTGGTGAACGTTATATGTGCTGGTATCTACTTCTTGCAGATGTACTGCGTTCCACAACGCGAGCGCCTACACTCGCAGAATTTCTGCTCCTCTCCGTCTCTCTATCTGCGAATATGTTTTGTGCAAAGGAAGGAAAGTTTGACTTCATCTTGCTCTCGCGGTGCGGCGTAGGAGTGACGTGTTTCTCATGAAAGTGGGAGCTCTCAATTCTTCCTGCATGCACAAACGGCGTGTGCGTGCGCCCAACCGTCTCGCTCTCTCGCGGTATCGCAGGTTGTTTGCCTCTCTTCCCCTCTCTTTCTTTGTGCCTTTCTTTCTTGCAATCTGAGGAGAAGCTCCCCGACTGCTTCTGTGCGCGCAGAGGTTGCTGCTTTTCTCTTTCCCTCTCTCTGTCGCTTCTTCTTCTTCTTCTTCTCTGCAGGGAGAGTTGTTTTCTGCGTATTTTCCTTCGATGCGCGCCTTCACCCCACTACGAAAAAGCGCTCTGCAACGACATCTTACTCTGCGTCTCCTCTGCTGCGCAAAGCCGCCCCCTACACGCCGCTCTCTCTCTATATATGTACATATGCGTGGAAATACCCTTCCTCCCTATACAGAGATACAAGGATGTACATATGTATATATATATATATATATGCACATAAGGAGAGCTGCGTGGCCTCCGGCGGGTCTTCGTGGTGACGCTGCTGCTGCAGTTGCTTCTTTTTTTTCCTCCTGCTCCTCGTTCTTCGTGTAGCCTGATGTTGCGGGCTGTCGACTGACCGCCCTGCAGGAGAAGTCGTCTGTATTGCTGCTGCTGGTCTTGCTGCACTGCCGACTTTGCTGCCGCTGTTGCTGTTGCTGTTGCCTCGCGCGGGAGCTTCATTTTTCCGGCTGCTGTTGCTGAGCAGCTGTTGCTCCTGTGCGTGGGAGAAGACGCTTGCGGATGCTGCAGTTGAGTACAGGGAGAGTCAGTGTCTGCTGCTACTGCTATGTTGGTGTCGCTGCTGCTTGTGCTGCTGCTAGTGTTGCTGCTACTGCTGTCGCTACTGTTGCAGCTTCTGCGACTGCTGGTGCTGCTGCTGGTGCTGCTACAGTTGCTGCCACTGTTGCTGCTACTGTTGCCGCTACCGTTGCTGCTACTGTTGCTGCTCCTGTTGTTGGTACTGTTGCTGCTGCTGCTGGTGTTGCTGGTGTTACTGCCGCCACTGTTGCTGCTTTTGTTGCCGCTACCGTTGCTACTGTTGTTGGTACTGTTGCTGCTGCTGCTGGTGTTGCTGGTGTTGTTGCCGCCACTGTTGCTGCTTTTGTTGCCGCTACCGTTGCTACTGTTGTTGGTACTGTTGCTGCTGCTGCTGGTGTTGCTGGTGTTGTTGCCGCCACTGTTGCTGCTTTTGTTGCCGCTACCGTTGCTACTGTTGTTGGTACTGTTGCTGCTGCTGCTGGTGTTGCTGGTGTTGTTGCCGCCACTGTTGCTGCTTTTGTTGCCGCTACCGTTGCTACTGTTGTTGGTACTGTTGCTGCTGCTGC